>SDEE01000230.1:0-66610 GCA_004126415.1 Candolleomyces aberdarensis
CCAAGGCTCGCGCTGCTAGCCAAAAACCTCCATTCTTTGGAGGAGTTGTAAGATAGTTCTTGCCAATGACCCGGTGACATGGATTTGAACAGTATTTGGAAGTAATTCGCCATGTCAAGCGACGCGGTGAGGGCGGATAACGTTGTCATCACGAAACTGACTGCTATGTATCTCTTTCGGCCCTTCCTAAGAGGTGCTGGCGTCTCTAGGAAAACCGAGAGACCATATAGCGCCATGAAAAGGTGAATACCTGGAATTGTTGGGAGCATACTGAGCATTGATTCACGTGGTCCAAATATACATAGAAATTGACATACCAATCACCACCATAGACAAGGTAAAATTTGCGTAGACCGCTCGAGCTAATACTGTCAGCCTGTATTCCGGACTATCGTCGCTCATTGTTGCCTTGACCCGAGTCCGGTAAGGGTTGATCTACTCCCTCATTCTCGCATCCATATATATATTTCCAATTCATTGCACTTCCGCTGACACTGATTGTGATTGTTCTGAACGCAGAGCAGAAGAAGTACTCCATAGCATCGCTTCTGAGTTCTATAGCAGATTCGAAACAGCCAAATGGATTGGTCAGCACCCAAAGGCCGTACAGCAGACCTTTCTTTACAGCGCTATAAGATACCAACAGCGTTCAGGTCGAGGGCATTCCAGTCCATCTCCGCCATCTTCCCCAATACCTTTCAAGACAGACATAAAACGACGATTTGAGCTCCTCTTCATCCTGAGCTGTGTGAGAATGCGATGGTTGGATCTTCCTTCGCGCGCTGTGAGATAAAAGGATGTCTTCTGGCAAGAAGCAATCATGATCGGGTAAGGCCATCAACGCGCCCACCTCCTTCTTCTCGGGAGTAGCTTCATGAAGGAAGAAGCTCAAAGCTAGACCTTCCACAATCGGTAGAGTCCATGTCACGGAAGCGATGATAGTGATGGCCACTGACGGCCGCGCCCAAGCTCCACAGGTGATAAGGTGGTCGAAGGTACTTGGGACCCTATCTATTCGTAAATATACTACGCTATAAATCTTCATCCACCATTAGAACAGAGGCGTTCGTGCGCCCGGCGATGTGCGATACACTGTGGTAGTTGTCAATTAGGGGTGTCAACGAGGTTGCACCTAGTGTGTGAACGCCGATCCAGAGAAGTATAGAGGAGTGCGTTCTGGGATAAGGAGAGCCGGTATCAATCTGAGCTCAGAGAATTGCATTTCCTGTGTTATTCTGTCACTCATTCTCCATGGTGCGATCAGAATTCGCCCCTAATGTATTCCTGGTGCAAGATTTATATCTGACTACATGCCTAACTGATATATTTCAAAGTTCATACATGTTGATCACAAATATTGGTATTCGAGATAAGCTAGGCTCAAAGACGGCGCACCGGTCCACGAAACCTAGTGGCCGTGTCAACATGGGTCTGTCCATCTCCATCAAAATTGAGTCAGGGTCTAATCTTAAGGTGTGCTAAAGGTATGATTGAAAATTATACACCCTCAAGCCTCATTGAGACGTTGACCCGTGCTACGCACGCTGTGTCTTTGGATTTTCCTTCCTCTGCTTCACCTGCTGGACCTGTCTGTGTTCACGGAGTATATAAGATGCTTAAGCTGCAGCATTATCTCTTGGACATCCCTTGGAGGGTTTCCAGCCACCATGCAAGACAGAAGAGACTTGCTTCCAAAACCACACTTCCTTTGGTCTAGAGCATCCGCGGTAACCCAGAAATTTGTACTACACGTACTGGTGCCATGACAGTACCTAACGGAGGCTGCTGAATCTTCCAACGGCAATACGCTAGCATCAAAAGAGAGGCAGGCAAATGACCGAGAACAGTTGGTGGAGCTCTCTTTAGCGCCCATGATCGGGTCTCGAGGTCCCGAAAACGCAGAAAGGCGGTTAGCGTGCACCCGTGCGCATGGAATCGGCAAAGGGAATAGATTGAGATCCAGATGATTTTACATTACTTGACTATTGACTCAACACCACAGGCTACAGCTGATAGTACTGTTCGGACAGCACAGAAGTCCAACAACCACGGTGTCAAGCTGCCAGTGTGTCGTCGTTAACATTCGTGATTGCTCTTCAGGCTGCCGAGGCTATAGTTGGCATTCCGGTCGTTAGATCACATTGTCACTGTTGTTGATGGTACGGCGGAGCAGTGCAGGGGGCCAGGAGGCAAACGACCGGCGAATGGCAGCTTTTCAGTCCCTCAAGCTCGCATCCGTGTTAGTGTAGCTGCCCTCGGCGTTGATCCCTGCCTCACCGAATCGGCTGTGGTCAGGACTGTTTCCAAGATCGTCATTGTCAGTATGCGAGTGTGACTTCCAAATCGTCAGTAGTCTAAATTTACGCCATTTCATACTCGAAAAGGGTGGGATGAGTGACGGCACTGGAGAAGGTCATGATTTGAAGTGCAACGTGCCCGGCGGCTGACGATCAGAAAGACCCGGGCAAATTGAGAACGAATCGAGCTACGACTAAACGAATTGGTCTACGGCTGAACGAATTGGGCCAGGACTGGGAAATTCCAGCTGCCACTGAAATTTTGCTGTTTTATAAGTTTGATTTCGTGTTGGACCCTCCTATCCAGTTTCTCTCTCTCGGACCTCTCACCTCATCGTCTCACTCGTAAACCATGACGACCGTGGCCCCTCAGACTGAATACACTCCAGGTGCTATATACCTCGCTGGACTCACTCAAGCCCGTGCACCGCACATCGGAGTCCTCCTCGCCAAAACCCCCCAATACGGAACCCTCTTCCACATCCGCATCGACCGCGAAACTTCGCCCAATTGGCAGTATCAGCGTCGTAAACAGGCTATTGAGGGCGAGGTGTTCTTGAGCTCTCTTTTACGTATCTCCAAAACAGCGGTTGCCTCCGACCCCGACTCACTAAGGGCACTGGATGAGACTATCGGCGCCGCTGCATTGGAAATCCCGCCTCCTGATAATGATGAATTTGGGGAGTGCGCTCCGTGGGCTATTAGGCTGGTAAAAGGGCTGCATGAGAGGGGCGTCGTGGAGTTGATGGATGAGGAGAAGCTTGCGGAGGAGGTTGATGAGTTTGCGAGGGGTAGCAAGGCGTTTGCGAGTAGGAATAAGTTTCCGAACTTGGCGAGTTCGAGATTCTGTCAGTAATTCGGGGGATGGAAACTCTCTCAGCCTGCAGTTTCGGGGATGACGTTGGAGGGAGTGGAGAGTGGTTTTTTGTGTAGACGATGACGCTATTATACACTAAAGAAGGAATAATATCCCTGGTAGACTGGTAGGCGAGGACTCATCACAGGCTTTCCTTGACCCAGTCGGCGATTTTTACAGCCAGTTCCCCAGCCTCGCCAGCCATGCAATCAAGGTACTGGCTATTATGCACCCCCTTCTTCTCAATGAAAGTCGTCAAGTAGGCATCATCGGAGAACTTCTTCATAACATCAGCCACATCGTCCCTCATGCACTCGTACTCCCCAACACTGATAAAGACGCGCTTCACGACGCTGTCAGCTCCAGAGAACCAACCTTCCGGGGCGGTCCAAGCCTCAGCATAGGGCCCAGCAGCATCAGACGTTTTCAAGAAGGGCGAAGCGTACTCGAAGAGTTCGCCCCAGGACCAAGATGGCAAGACGTCTTTATCCGTGTTCTCTTGGTGCGACGGAGCTTTGGTCTTGAGGGACACGATGGGGGACATGATGCACATGCTTCCGAACTTCGAACCTTGTGGGAGGGTGAGTGAGGGAACGGAAAGGGAGCTGGAAACAGGGTGGAGGAGGTGAGAGAGGAGTTGGAGGACAAGCCCTCCGCCGGCGGATTCCCCTGCGATGTGGATATTCTCGGGTTTTGTACCCTGGGAGATGAGATGTTGGATGGCGATGACAATTTGCTTCAATTGGTTAGGGAAGTTTCCGTCGGGAATCAAGGCTTTTCGAAAGGTCAGATACGCTTCCCATTAGTTCGATGCTAAGAGAGAAAAGGCTCACAGTAGATTAAACCGACCAAACCTACTGATGTACCAGGGTTGCTTTTGTTGATTGAATCAACGGTCTGCTTCCAATAATCAGCGGCAAAGTCTTGCATCGGGAGACAGTAGCAGCCACCTAAGTCGTAGAAATGAGGATAAATTAGCAACAACTCAACAGAGAGGAGCAAGCTCGAAAGCCCGTACCGTGAATGTACAAGACAACCTTGTCGGTTGTCTTCTCGGAAAGCCACATGAGGCTTGCGCCTTGACCCAAGTCCTCGATGTTACTCTCCAATCTGTGGCGTCTCGTCCACTTTGAGTACACATCCACATCCGTTCCCAGCAGGTTTTGGATTTGGTTGACTTTCAAGGAAGAGCTACTGAAACGGAAGCTGACATCCGCCAGTACCCTTCGCCATGATTTATGTTTGTCGTGTTCCACAAAGAAAGAGGCCAACAAGCGATAAATCGATACAACCGCTAGGACCCCAAACGTAAGTGAGACATCTTTGATATAAATGAATTCAATCACGTACGAAGAGGAAGAAGAGAGAAGACCATATGAAGTCTTTCGAGCCATGTTACAGACCCGTACGGCCGTGCGGTAATCGCCATTGGGTAAATACGCGTTAACGAATGGAGAGCCTGGCGAGGGCGAGAGGGTGGTAGTTCTGCGGTCAGCAACAATTGTCAAGGATGCATGTTCGCCCTTCGTAATATATGTAGGCGCGGCGCTTGTGGTAGATTACTATCAAAGGGGCCTGCCCGAGTTCAGGCGATCGAGTCACTATGAACGCTGACGCATTCGCCGAATGCACCCGATCCATTCCAAAGGCGACTGTCACGAACAAGTGTGTGTGTGTGTGTGTGTGTAAGTTTCCAAGGTCGGTCAACGCTGAGCTCGGCCTGGACGTCATTGATGCAGGAGAGTTTTTGCCCTGAGCTCAGCCAGACGTATGTGGGAATCTTGAACTGATGGTCATTGCCGTTGAACTGACTGGTAGCCTCATGTCTTCCTTCGTGTGACTGCAGCACCCGATGAACTCATCGCGTTCCCTACTACGTGTGGTTTGTGGAATCTGACCCGCTTTGTAGGAAGCGCCATACTGACTTCTGTCAACAGTCGTGCTGGAAATGGCATAACTCAACCTCAACTCACCGACAGAAACCGACTACGCTTGGTCATTTTCCATTCAGCACCGGGGCACGCCAATTATCGTTGTCGACCCAGGTGCCTCCTATCTCGAAAGAGGTAGATATCTTCCGGTAACTCTACTCCAAGCTCACTGACGATGACCTAGAGCCAATCTTCTGAAAAGCGGAAGGGTCGTAGAATATATCCAATTATCACCAACCTCGACCCAAACCGCCTTCAAAAAGACCAGATTCTCGACCTCTCTAACAAACTTTACCCAAAATTGGTTTTTTCAGCCTCCAAGGTTGTGTCGTCTGATACTGGGCATCGTTTGGCCTATGGGACTTTCCCTTCAACTAAGGAATCTGAAGTTTTCCAGCACGCTTCGTATCCCCCCAATTCTAAAGGATGGCTATACTTTCATCGTCGACCCAATAGCCATCCACTCGCAGGCGAATTAAGATTCCGCGCGCTGAGTAGAGAAAGCATGAACCTTGCTCACGATTTTGACATAAAGGAGTTGTTTGCGGCGGGGAAAGATTTACTTGACACGGACGGTACTACATGGCACATTCCACTGCCCCACCTATATCGCCATCATACCTTCATCTACGGTATTCTCGTCAGCCAAAACCTCGTTTCCTCGTCCTTGCATCACGATATCGAGCGTTCGTTTCCGGCCACCTACCACACTGGGCGAAAAATGTCCATAATTGAGAAGATTACAGACCCCTTTCTTGTCGATTTTTCCTTGACGAGCTTTCGACATTACATGTTTCAAGACGAGAATGCCAGATTTCTCAACTGGCGCCACCCTTTCATAATCCGAAAAAAAGGAGTCAGACCATTACCATCAGAAATGCCATATTCTGGTGAGCATTTTTATCCCTGAGGTTTCCAGCCCCACCCTCATGACGTTTTTTCTCCGCTCTGAACGTTCTCCCAGGCAAAGCATGGGTCAGGTTCGAGCTAGCGGATGTTCCTGAAGCTTCCAGAAACTCCCGGACTTCCCATTCAAGATGCGTGGTTCTGCGGGTCCTCGAATTCATACGCCCCCCAAACCCCAACGACCTAGTCTTTCAGGTTGAAGGAGAGTTGATGAAGAAACTTGACCTGGCAACCAGATTGGAGCGACCTTGGGCTATGTCACATGTGTCGCGTTTTATCAGTCCATCCATGATGAAGCTTCTGGAGGAAACATATCCGGTTTCTACTACCGCAAAGGATAGTGTGGCTCCATAGGGCAGATGGGTACGCAATCGTCATCTCCATTGCCAACATATTGCGACTGAAAGGACATAGCTCAATGTCAACACTCCAGCCCGACAAATTTGGTGATACGTGACGATTCTCAAATTCTAGATAGGCTGATCAATATTGCTCTATCATCGACCCTTCTGACTGGGGAGACGCGCCAACGCGTAGCGTCGCTCCTTAGCAGAGTCGGGGAAGGCAGCCAGTTCGGGTACCAAGTGACCAAGGGGACTCCGTTATCGTTTCGTTCTCTTTTCATTCCATTCCATTTCGACCATTGTAACTGGCTTGAATTTGGTAGATTTCAGCATTACGTACGAGATGTAACTCTATCGGTGTTTTATGCCCCCATCGTCAACTCAGACGAGACATTTCCGAGAAGACGTACATGTACTGTCCCAGGTCGAGGTATCCTATCAACCATCTCCTGGTGACCTATCAACTAGTCACCGGCCGTGAAATCACCGTAAGGGCGTCCTCGAGCTCCCCTGAAAGACAATGGGGTTCGCGCTGTGGGCGTTGTGTGCCCGAACCGAACATACAAATGATCAACTGTCGGTCTAGTCTGTGATTCCAGGCGAGGATGCAAGTATCATGAAGTCTTTATGGCCGGGGATTACGACAACCATCGCCGAAGTGGCCATGGGTTTGTCTACTGCAGCGATGTCCTATATTTAAAATCGAGCGGGAGAAGGGCGGGTTAGTGTTGCAACAAGTTCTTCACTCACAAGTTTACGAGTGTCTCCTACTTCCGAACTCCCTTCTTCTCCCAAAACATTACACCGCATGTCCCTACCACTTTGCCAGAAGAAAGCTCTCGACTTTATCCTTTCGCCATACAGTGACTTTGAAGAATATGTTCGATCCATATTCGAGGTTCCTCGAAGGAAAGAAGTCGAATATAACTTCGACTTGGTCACCAAAAGCCCAGGCATCACAACTGAAGCCCCACAACAAATATTTTTATTAGACAATCAAATTTCTCGGTTGGAAATACCAACTCTTCAGGCTGGCCCGGACGGGACAGGTTACTTCGTGAGTAGTTGGCCTGAATATCGCTGACCTCGGACTGAACTTCCCTTCTCTCGACCTCATGGTCCAGGACTGCGCATGGATAGCCGCCGTGATATCGCTGGCTACAACCATTTGTTGCCTGATACAAATAGCATTGCTACGCAGGCAGGCAGCGACGACGAAACGGGCTTCAATATGTCAAAGTGAAGTGAGTGTTCAAGTCGATTTCACCGTCTCACTCGAGGATTGATGTACATTTTTCTTTCTGCCTTCCTAGGAAACAACAACAGCTTGAGCGTGGACGGAGAAGATGAGAATCCGCTTGCCCTATACTACACTTACACTCCGAGGAACAGGCAAATAAATAAATAAATAAGAGGGAATATCCAAAAATGAAGATGATTAGATGGTGAGCATTAGAAGTAGGGCAGAAGTATCCAAGGTCAGAGAAGAAGCAAGAAGTAGTTCAGAAGATTGAATTGAAGGGAAGATGAAAAAAGAGAATGAGAGTAACCAGGACGTAGCCGTGTGGTATGGCGGCTGCTCAAAGGCTGGAATGTAAACCCCAGCCAAGGGTCTCGAAGAGGAGCGGTAGGATATCGCAAGCAAGGAAAGCGATACCGGCGTACACAATGACCTTGGTCAAAACTGGAATAAGGAACGGTTGAGATTAATAATATTGAGCTATCGACATTTAAAGAAAACGCACCTTCAGCATCATAATGCTTCACCGTCTTATCCTTGCTGTCTTGCTCCTCGTCAATACTGGAACCGAACCTGACGCTATGCGACCTCTCATGTCCATTCGCATGCCCAGAACTCTTCTTCTCTTCCGCATGGAACCCGTTGGTAGACGACGCGTTCACCGACCTCATCTTGATTCCCCCATCCCCTGCAGAATTGGCGTGTTCTCTTCCGTCAACACCACTCCCAATCCCACCCGTCTCGACCATGATAACTCCCGCGCTCGATGGCAAGTCGATAACACTAGGAATCGGGTGCAATTCGATCGTACCATCTTCACCCACATGGAATTCGCTGGGAACATTCTTGTACTCCGTGGCAGGAGTGTAAAAGCGACGGTTCGGAAGTCGGAAGACCTTGGCAAACAGACGGAAAGTGGGCGGGAGGACAAGATGCAGCGCGGACTTGGCAACAATACGCCAAATAAAGATGACCAAAATGCCCACACCCATCTTGAGGGCCGCCAACCCCCACCAAAGCGCTACGTCTCCCCACGTCCGCTCTACTTGCATCCAGACGCCTGCTGCGTCCCGAATCCAACCGCTCCCGGGCATAATGGAAGGTCCGTTGAGCCCGGCACCCGCACCGAGTTTAGTCATCCCCCATAAACCGACAATCGCGCCTAGGACGACGCTACCGAAGGCAATCGCGTCTTCGAAGCATGGGCAGTCGTCGACGGGTTGAGGGTGCTGATTGACTGCGAGCAGGCATAGAGGGATGAGGATGAACGGGACCTCCCACCCGCCTGTACGGGCCCATTTATCAATCCAAGCTCCTGCTCCGAGGCCTCCACCCACATGGAAAACGAACTGGTTGGGGGATAAAGTGCCGACACCGAGGGAGTTGAGCGCGACGGCGAGGGGGTTGGAGGCGGAGAGGGTTACAGCGTGTCCAGCCCAGTCGCTGTGCCCCCACCAGATCCCTGCGCCAAGGATCGTGCCCATGACGCAGTCGGTGAATGAGTGCATGCCGGTGTAGATGCGGCCGAAGACGATTGAGAAGGTGTAAAATACAAGGACCGCGGAGATAATGGTGAGGGTTTGGGTGGTGAGTATATTCGAGGTGTAGGTGAGCTGGTGCGCCATTGCGAAGAAGAACAACGCGATGGAGACGCTGTTCGTCGCGTGCGTCGAAGGGAATCCATATTCTAGGTGGAAAGAACCAATGGCTGTGAAGAGAGATGATGATCAGACTACTAAACTGTCGAGGTTGTTGATGGCAACGTACTGAGTCGTACCACTGGTGGTGCGAATGGACGTGGTGCGCAGAAGAGATCCTTCAATACGGAGCTTAGGTAGACTCCGGACGCTAGAACCATGACCAGGTCTCTAGCGATGTTCTCGTGACCGAAAAATGCAAAGGCTGGTAACATGATCATAAAAAACGTGTGAGACCCTGCCAGGGATGTGTACACAAAGTACAGGTCGAGCGATGGCCGTCGAACGATATTCTTGCAATGCTATGAGCTTCATAAAAGGCAGTTGCAGGGATAGCTGACTCACTTGAATCTTTGCTATAACCTGAGATTCCAACCGCACGCGCTCCACCACTTTTCGTCGTATAGCCGCTCTCCACCACGGCAGCGTCGTGTCATAAACATCGGTCGAGTGCTGACCAGGCGCTTCGTCATAACCTCGTTCACCCTTGGGCCCAAACTTTTCGTCAAAGTAGTCGTTATCATCGTCACTTGGAGCTGGGGATGCAGCACGCGATGAAGCGACTGAGGGAGGGACAGAGATGGTGAAGTGCAATCCCTTCTTGCGCCCGGGAAGAGGTTCGGAGTCGGCCTGGTGCTGCATCCCTACTGTATCCTGGTCAATACAGAATGGGGTGTATGAGATGGAGTGCGTACCCAAGATTTCAGCCCTGAGCGCTCACCAAATGAATGGCAGCCAGGAAAAGAGCGGGGTAATGTAATGACACGAGATAATTGACCGTAACGCTTCCAGTTGCCGGTGGCTGTAAAACATGTTTTCTATTTCGTAATCTCGCTGATTTCGATTCTAGACCCGGCACTCGGCATTGCGAAGGTGTTCATAAGCAAAGACAAATAAATGACGACAGAATCCTCGATGCCTTCGTCCCCGGTCCAACAGCGAGAAGTCCGTTGAATTGACTGCTAATCGATTATGTCCGAATTTCATCTCAAAGAAACCTCAAATGATGTACCTCGAGTCAAGAATCCGCCGAAAACTGCCTCGATCCCAGCACCCTTCTCCTACTTTCCTAGCGACGATGGGACGGACGAGAACGTGTTGATTTTACTGCATGGACTCGGTGAGCAATTATTTCTGGATGTATAAGCCGAGAAACTGGAAGAAATTCGATGGTTAGGAGATACGCATATTCCTTTCGCTGGACTGGGGCGCCAGTTAAAACTACCCCAAACTGCAGTTCTTGCTCTCCGGGGCACGGAACAGTCGGTAGTCACTTTGTAATGCTATCAAAGCCAAGACTGAGGAGAGCTTTCCTAGGATTCCATATCTGTATGAAGACGCGTACCAATGGTACGAATCATTCGACCCCCTGGGTGAAATGCTCACAGCACCCAACCCAACGCCAGCACTCGAGCTCCTGACCAAAGTGGTTGATCACTTGACAAAAGACCTCCAGTGGCCTTTAAATCGTATCCATTTCTTTGGGTTTGCGCAAGGTGGAGGAGTCGCAGCAGAGTTTTGCATCAAAAAGTGGAAGGATCAGCTGCAAGCCCATCGAAACGCTATCGCACCGTCGGAAGGCACAAGCGAACAAGCCAAATCCCCTTCGATTTCCTTTGGATCAGTCGTCACTGTATCTGGTCCTCTCTTATCACACCCAACAATTACCACTCCTTCTCCAACTCCCATCCTCATTGTCCATCGCCCCTCGCCATCGGAAGAGGTGCTTCCAGCCAACGCAATTAAATCATTACAATGGGGATTCCAAACCGTCACCGAGGCCAAGCTCGGTGCAACGCGCTTTGGGATGCCGGGATCCAGAGACGAATGGGAGCCGATCATGCGGTTTTGGAGCGAAAAGCTATCTAGACGGCAGATGGAGGGTTTGTATGAAGTGATGAGCGGGATGTCTGGGTAAAAAATCTGCGCCTCGAGATGTACAGTGCCCTGAAATAGAGAACCTTGGCAATTGCGTCATGGAAGCAACATGGAATGAGCCAGAAACAGATCAGTGGCCCCGATTTCCCATCGCTCGCCGCGCCTCGAGCTTGAATATTACAGAGGACCCCTCGTGTTCGCTGCGTTGTTGTCATACAGGCACCTATGACGACTCGTGAACGCCACCCTGGTTTGTTGCTCACCTATAACATTCTATATCACCAGGAAGGGCTCAGCCTTTGTGAAAACCCGTATCCTAGTAGAAGACCCAGCGTAGATGTTTTCTTGGCAGCTTATCGTTACCATCATCGTCTACCTCCACCTCCCCACTTCACTCCACGGCTACGAGCTCGTCGAAGACTTTTCCGGAGCGACGTTTTTCGACAAGTGGGACTTTTACGGACATTGGGATAACCTCACTCTAGGCAAGTGCTCCCACTCTCTCTCTCTCGTCGGAGGTCTACGACTGTATCGTACTGATCGTGAGCCAAACCGCTAGGCGACGTATGGTGGTTGAACAGAACGCAAGCCTCTGAGCAACGCCTCGCTTACACGAACGAAAGAGGAAATGCCATCATCAAAGTCGACAACACTTCCAACGTTCCGTGGAATGAGAAACGGAACACCGTAAGTAGACAGTCAATGCACATGGCCACAAGGTGGTTCAACCTCATTGAACCTTTGCTTTTCCACTCCCAGGTCCGACTCACAAGTCAACGTGCATACGATTTCGGGACCATCTGGATAGCTAACATCATGCATCTCCCCTTCGGCTGCTCTGTATGGCCGGCACTTTGGACGATGGGTACAGACTGGCCTCATGACGGCGAAATCGAGTGAGTTTGCTCGAGCTATTCCTGCCTTCCTCCCATGTTTACCTCGTTTCGCTGCTGCGCCGTGTTCCCATGCTCGTGCTTGCGAACCGACATAAAAAAGTATCGTCGAAGGCATAAACCTCATGACAGGGAACCAGATGGCGCTTCATACTCGCCCGGGATGTGTACTAGCCGACCCACCTCCGAGCAACCAACTCGGCGTAAGCGGTGAACGAAATTGCAGTATGCCGTCCGGGTGCACGGTGTTCGAGAGCAAGCTGTTTAGCTTTGGAGCTAATTTTGGTGCGAGTGGTGGAGGTATTTGGGCTGTACAGTTTGACGTTGCTGGGTGAGTTTCCTGCACAGTCTGCTATGAAGGTACGTTTACTGATCCGGGGCAACTCACCGTAGAATATTGTACGTGCATTCCTGCTCGTTCATGCCCGCCACCTTTGCTTTGACTCACGTTGATTAACCCAAACGCATCTTAGTATCTGGTACTGGGCAGTAAGTCTTTCACTGGCCCCTTTCGTCCGGACCAAGCCCTCAATTTCTTTAAGCGCGGAATGATCCCTCCTTCGGTCCTCAACTCAGATTCTACCTCGTCAATACCGTATATAGGAGATTGGGGCAACCCATCCGCCAGCTTCCTCTCCACCGAATCGTGCAACATAACGGAATTCTTCGGACCGCAGAGGTTGGTGCTAGATATCACGCTTTGTGGGACATGGTACGTCCACCACAAACATTCCCCGTCAATGCTACCGCTAATCACAATTTTTTGACAGGGCATCGCTCCCCGAACTATACCTTCCCCAATGTGCCAGTTCAGGACCTGCTGGAGTATGTGTAAGTGGCCTGTTCCTTGCTTCCCTTCTCCGTTTTCGCCATGCCCGGCTTCTGCTTTCCCCCCTCTTTCTTTGCCTCCCTCTCGCAAATCCTCACAAACTCCTATTCATGCATATCTGGTCTGTTCACAGTACCTAGATAACGTTGTCGGCCCCGGAGAGCGATACAACGACGCGTACTTTGAGATTCCGTATATCAGAACCTACACAACCCAAGCTGGGATGGCTCCTACCGTACCGACACCGACACCGACACCGAGCGGGGTGGCAGCATCGGATTTAGACCCTAGCGCAGCTCAAGCTGGCGAGCCCGTTGCGTCTAGCAGTAGTGCTGGTGGGGCGGGACTGGAATTATCAGGCCGTAGCTGGTGTTTCGTGCTAGGGGCCCCGGCCTTAGGGATGTTGTTGGTCCTGCTGCCGCTGGTTTGAGGTAGTGGTATGATTATTATATGTACTTAGATATTTTGAACTCTCCTCGTAAATCCTTATTTCTGCTTCTCCACTCTCGTCTGAAGGGGAGGAAGCGAGGTGAACTGCTGGCAAACCTCGATTCTTTGCGGACGCGAGCCTGTTTGGTGCGATGACGGGGGTTTAACCATTAGTCTGTGTAGTAGCTACTAGCTCCTATGGGCGTATACGATGAATTGTCTATAAGAGTACAACAAAGCGTTGAAATTTCTTCTAACCCCTTATAACACACCGGAAGGCATAGATCGTCTTGCTATTGAACGAAACGATGAATGGGAAAGGTTCCAGGGAACTTAATCAACCCAAACCTATTCGGGTAGGACTGTAGAGAACACTCGGCTTCCGGGGGCTCAGACCATGATTGAGTCGCTCAGCATTGGTCCACTTATTGTTGCCCTCAATGGCCGCCGATGGAGTCCGTCCGAGGAGAGTACGTCCCTCTGGTCGAGGTCGAGCGAAGACGCCGAAAGCCGCACTGAGCACGACGAAGATGTAGAGAAGTATGTTGTACTTCATAATAATACAAAGGGGGAGAGGGGCGTCGAGGGATTGGCTGGCACAAACGAAGAGGAACGCAAGTAAGAATCCTGCCGGCCTCAGGACTGGATCGAGGTTATGTACCTCGAATGAGCATTCCAGCTGTCCTCGTGGAGCTTGAAGTCTCGCACGAAATCCAGCAGCACAAGGCGAATCACGATGTACGGACTCAGGATATCCCCGGAGCCCATAACAAGCAAAATGCACTGGAAGGGTTGCCGATAAAGCAACATAGCGGTCCAGGATTGGCCATCAATGCTGCCGTACGATGCAGCAGATGCGTCGTCAACGGGCAGGGGGAACGGTCTAGTGTTTGTACGCGGAGTGACCAAGGCTCCGGGCAATACCCAGTCCCATTAATTCCTTTAGCTAAGGTACATATTTCTCCAACAGCCGTTTTGGTGTTCCTGAAGGCCTAAGATGGGAACAAGGTATCTGAGTATGAGAAGCGGAAGTTTGATACGGGACCTTCTGTCTGACATCGGGGCCCTCAGAGACCTAAATTAGTACTTGCATATCCCGGCCTTCGTGTTGGGTTGGTGCAGCGTCGGCTATTGAAGGTGAGTGCGAGTCACAGTGAACAGACAAAAGCGCAAATGAAAGTTAAGGACAGAAACAACTGAAGCAGTGTGAAAGCCAGGACTCCTGAGAAACATCCGCTGCCATCAAGTCGACGGCGGACGCCGTGACGGTCCGACCAAGAATGGTTGGCTTAATAGCTCGACTTGACGGCTATAAATCTCATGTAGCAGTTCATACGCCAACAGAGAATTCGACATTAGTCCGTGTGATAGCTAGGGTAGCTAGAACTGCGCAATAGAATACTAGTGTAGATGTAAAGCAGTAGAAAAATAGTCTGTAGTAGTTGACTTGAGGTCCGTTCAACCTCTATCATCCTCCTTCAAACCACATAACTGAACCCCTGGCACTATTCGTGGCAGCGAAGAAATACCTCAGGCTTGGACGAAGATGAATTCCTAAGCGAGTGGGCGGGTTTAAATAATATATAAGTAAGCAAACTGGGAGCTAGAATCGTCTTTGGGAGTACTTACCATAGCCTCTGCAACAGATCCCTTAGTCCCCACACCGAATCCTACGCCGCCTTCATACCAAGCGATGGTTTCAGTCACGACGACTTAATCGAAGAGGTGAGCGAGTGAGCCGGCTGAAAGAGAGCGACGGAATGGACGGCACATGCTCACCTCCATCGAGCCTCACGTATTGCGCTGACAGGAAGATAATCATTCAGTTACCAATGGGCAATGAATATGAAAGAAGTATTAAAGCGAACGTACCTGTGAGTTTCCCAGTCCCAGAGTTGTAAGACCATACAGCAGATTGAGACTGTCACAATAAACGGTCAATGCCAAAGAACAAATTGAGTTTCTAAGCGAAGAAAGAAGAGAATGAAAAATCTTCACTTGTTCACTTGTCGCCGAGTTTCCGACATTTGAAGGGATCGCGTTGGGCGGGGTAGGGTTTGTTCGAGCCAAGAAATTTCGGTTCCTGGATGCGGTCAAGTAATGACGATGAGCAAGCACAAAGACAGATATGAGGAGTCCCCAGAGGGCCCATAAATAAACTGACGAAGGATCGACAAGCCCAAGGTATTTAAAATTTGCACTATCCTACATCCGCCGGAGAAAGAACGAAAGTAGCGTGAGCCCTCAAGCCAACGTTCCACGACAAAGGGAGCAACTCACGTTGATCTCGATATTGAACGGAGAAGTACCAGGGGTGAACTTGAACGACGCATACGCGCTAGTGGAAGCGGAAGTGGTTAACGCAAACCTAGTATCGTGCGCAAATAAGAAGGTCCGAGGTTGAATCGTCAGCTAAGATATAACCGGTGGTAGCTCGACGGGTCGAATATAAGTATGACATACTGTCCACTCGAATACAAGATTTTCTTGATATAACCATGAGTCACGCCATCGGAAATCCTCCGAACCATGATATACCCGGTGACTCTGCGATGGATAAGATGAAAAGAAATAGGGGTAGGAAGGTTAAGCTTTTCTGTCAGCAACCACTTATTTCATAGAGGAAAACTCACTGAGGGAGATTGGAAGGCTGAGATCGACTTGCTATTGTATGAAACGATAAATGAGAAGAACTCCAGGGGACTTGATCAACCAACCAACCGATTCGGGTAGGACTGTAGAGAATACTCGGCTTCCGAGGGTTCAGACCATGAGTGAGTCGCTCAGCATTGGTCCATGTATTGTTGACCTCAATGGCCGCCGATTGAGTCCGTCCGAGGAGAGCATGACCCCCAGGTCGAGGTCGAGCGAAGACACCGAAAGCCGCACTGAGCACGACGAAGATGTAGAGAAGTATGTTGTGCTTCATGATCATCTAAAGGAGTGACACGGCAAGGAGAGGGGCGTCGAAGGAATGGCTGGCACAAACAAAGGGGAACACAAGCCAGAATCCTGTAGGCTTCGGGACTGATTCGAGGTTATGTACCCCCGAATGAATGGTCCAGCTGTCCGTGTGGAGCTCGAAAGCCCTACATGAGATCCAGCAGGACGAAGTGAATCACGCTATACAGGGTCAAGATGTCTCAAGAGCCCATAACAAGCACAATGCATTGGAAGTATTAAGCAAGCAACATAGCGTCCCAGGATCTATGAATGTTGCCGTACGGTGCAGCAAATGCGTTGCTAACAGGCAGAGAGAATGGTGCAGTGCTTGTAGACGGAGCACTCAAGGCTCCGGGCACTACCTAGTCCCATTAATTCTCTGGCTAATGTATTCCTTCAACAGCCGCTTTGATGTTCCTGAAGGACTAAGATGGGAACAAGGTATCCGAGTATGAGAAGCGCGCGAAGTTTGATACGCGACCTTCTGTCTGACGTAGGGGCCTCAGAGACCTATATTTATACTTGCATATACTCCCAACCTTCGTGCTGGACTGGTGTAGCGTCAGCTATTGAAGGTGGGCGCGAGTCGTAGCGAACAGACAAAAGCGCAGATGAAAGTTAGTGACGGTGTAGTAGGGGATCCTGGCGAGTAGAGAGGACCGCTAGATTAGATTAGATCTCGCCTATCACTTGTATATCTAGTCGATGCCAGCGCGCCAGAATAGTACCAAGCATCCTTGCCCTCGACGCTATACGAGGTGCTCTTCACCTAGCTATCTGAGCCTGCGCGGACTCGAGTGGTCTCCTGGACTACTCCAACGGAGGATCCCCAGCCATCACGCCGACGGCGGACACGGTCCGACCAAGGGACGCTCAGCTTTGTGAGCTCGACTTCACACTGGTGTTTGACTAGAACGACTTCGCGGCTGTAAACCTGTGATAGCTCATGCGCAAACAGATAATTCAGCATTAGTCCGTGTGATAGGTAGGATGGCAATGTAGATGTATAGCCGTAGAATAGTAGTCTATAGCTGTTTTGAAGTCCATTCAACGTCTGCCATCCCCCTTCGAACAGCATAATCGCCCACCACGAACCAAGCAACTTGGCGTAGACGATAGGCAAAATGGCAGTATTCCGTCAGGACGTACGGCGCTCGAGAGCAAGCTATTCAGCTTTGGGGCTAATTTTGCTGCATGTGGTGGCGGTATTTGGGCTGTACAGTTTGGCGTTGCTTGATCAGTTTCCTATACGGTCTGCGATAAAGGAATGTTTACTGACCCGGGGAGATTTATTGTAGAATAATATACGTGCACTTCTGCTTGTTCATCCCTGCCAGTTTTGCCTTCGGCTCACATTGAGTGACCCAAACGTATCGTAGTTTCTGAGACCGGGCAGTAAGTACTAGCAAGCCTCTATCTGGCCATTGGTCCTGCTGCCACTGGCTCGAGGTAGTAATGTGATTATTTTTTCTGAATACTTGTCACTCTCCTCCTAAGTCTTATTCCTGCTTCTCCGCCCTGGAATGAAGAGAAGAAAGTGAGGTAAACTGCTGGCAAAACCTCGATTTTTAGCGCGGACGCGACAGGATGGTGGGTCGAAGCTGTTTGGTGCAATGACGGTGGTTTAACCATTGGGCTGTGATAACTACTCGCTACAATTGACGTGTGCGATGGATTGTCTACGAGAGTACAACGAAGCGTTGAAAATTATCCTAAACCCTGATCATAGTGGCACAGCGGAAGGCGGAGGTCCTCTTGCTACTGGATGAAACGATGAATGAGAAAGATTCCAAGGCACTTGATCAACCAACCAACCTATTCAGGTTGGGCTGTAGAGCACACTCGGCTTCCGGGGATTCAGACCATGATTGAGTCGCTCAGCATTGATCCACGTATTGTTGACATCAATGGTCGCCGATGGAGTCCGTCCGAGGAGAGCATGACCCCCAGGTCGAGGTCGAGCGAAGACACCGAAAGCCGCACAGAGCACGACAAAGATGGAGAAAAGTATGCTGTGCTTCATAATAATACAAAGGAGGAGATTCGGGCGTCGAAGGATTAGCTGTGACCTTGAACAAAAAGAAGCACAAGCAAGAATCCTGCTAGCTTCAGGACTGGATCGAGGTTATGTACCCCGAATGAGCATTCCAGCTGTCCTCGTGGAGCTTGAAGTCCTGCACGAGATCCAGCAGGACAAGGTGGTTCACGATGTACGGACTCAGGATTCCCCCGGAGCCCATAACAAGCAGAATGGACTGGGAGCATTGCCGATAAAGCAACATAGCGTTCTAGGATCCATCAATGCTGCCGTACGATGCAGCAGGTGCGTCGCCAACGGGCAGGGAAAATGGTCCAGTGTTTGTACGCGGAGCGATCAAGGCTCCGGGCATCACCCACTGGCAGTCCTTTTAATTCTCTAGCCAAGGCATTCCCAGCAGGCACGTTGGTGTTCCTGAAGGCCGAAGATGGGAACATGATATCCGAGAATGCGAAGCGGAAGTTTGATACGCGACCTTCTGTCTGACGTCGAGGGCTCAGAGACCTAAATTCGTACTTGCGTATGCTCCCAGCCTTCGTCCTGGGTTGGTGCAGTGTCAACTACCGAAGGCGAGTGCGAGTCACAGCGAACAAATAAAAGCGCATATGGGAGTTAGTGACAGAAACAACTGAGGTGAAATCAAGGACTCCTGAGAACCATTTGCTGCGATCAAATCGACGGCGGACACGGTCCGACCAAGGACGCTTGGCTTAATAGCTCGACCCAGGATCGACGTCACACCAGTGTCTGACTCTGACGACTTGGCGGCGGTAACTTTCATCGGGGAGTTCATACTACAACAGAAAATTCAACATGAGTCCGTGTGATAGCTAGGGTAGCTAGAACTGTGCAGTAGAATACTAGTAGAGGTATAAGGCAGTAGAAAAATAGTCTATAGTTGCTTTGGAGTTCTTTGGACTTGTATCTCTTGCTACTTCGGGCCACATAATCAAGCCCCCGCTACAATTCGTAGCAGCGAGGAAATGTCTCAAGCTTGCACGAAGAAAAATTCCTAGGCGAGGGAGCGGGTTAGATAAGAAAAAAGTAAACGAGCCGGGAACGAGAATCGTCGTCAGGAGTACTTACCACATCGTCTGCATTAGATGGCTTAGACCCCACACCCAGTCCTTCGTTGCTACCATCGTCTCTATACCAAGCGGAGGGTCCAGTCACGACGTCTTAATCGAAGAGATGAGCGAGTGAGCCAGCTGAAAAGGAGCGAGGGAATGAATGAATCATGCTAACCTCCATTGGTCTTCACGTATTGCGCTAACAGGAAGATAATCATTCAGTTATCGAGGGATAATAGATATGAAAGAAGTATTAAAGCGAACGTACCGGTGAGTTTCCCGCTTCCGGGGTTGTACGACCATACAGCAGATTGAGACTGGTACAATGAAAGGTCAACGCCAAAGAACAAATTTTAAATGAAGAAAGAAGAAAATAAAAAAATCTCACCTGCCCATTTGTCGCTGAGTTTCCGACATTCGAAGGCCTCGCGTTAGGTGAAGTAGGGTTAGTTCGAGCCAAGAAATTTCGGTTCCTGGGTGCGGTCGAGCGAGGACGATGAGCAAGCACAAAGACAGATTTGAGGAGTGCCCATCGGGCGTATATATAGACTCACGTAGGATCGACAAGCCCAAGGTATTCGTAATTCGCGTTATCCTACATCCGCCAGGGAAAAGACAAAGGTCAAGTAAGCCCTTGAGCGAACGATCCACGAAAGAAAACCAAAAAGGGCCACTCACGTTGATCTCGATATTGAATGGAGAGGTGCCGGGTGTGAACTTGAACGACGCACGCACGCTGTTGGAAGTTGAAGTGGTTAACGTATACCTAGTATCACGCGCAAACAAGGTGCACGAGGGCAAGTGATGTTGAGTCGTTAATGCTATGTCAATGGGTCGAGTATAAGTATGACATACCGTCCATTCGAAAGCAGGGATTTTTTAAGATAACCGAGGGATGCGCCGTTCCTCTTAACCATGATGGACCCGGTGACTCTGCGGTGAAAAGAAATGGGGGCAGAAAGGTTCAGCTCTCATGTGCTCGAGATACGCGTTGAAGAAAGGGGGGGACTGACTGTTGAGGAATCCCAGACGGCCGAGACTGACCCCCTCGGGCTGCTATTTATCGACGAACAAAGGCCTCGATGAGCTTCGAGTCGAATGAAAAATCCTTGAAAACCGAAGCCACGAACCAACACGCGTAGGAGTATACAGCGAGCGCGGTTTACGAGGTGCCAACCCCCTCGCAAGGCGCTCAGCATTCGTCCAGTTCTCATTGAAGGGCTCCGCCGACCTCTTGACGAGGGTCCGACTCCCGCCCTCAGGTCGAGCGAGGACAGTGCCGAAGGCGGCGCTGAGCACGAGGAAGAGGAAGCAGACAAATACGTTATGTCTCATGTTAGTTGGTTGTTACTTAGTAGCCCAAAGGAGGGATAGGCTTTCAAGAGAGTGAGGGGGGAGAAAGAGAGAAAGAGAAGGGAATGGACGGGGAGTAAAGACCGGAGCGCTGGCAGAAATAAATAAGAGAAACAGGAGCACCCTGGGTGTTTTGTTTATGTGTATTGAGGCACGGCACCGGTGCCTCCAGGATGAACCCTTGACAGTCCTTGACTCGCGGAGTCCGCCAAGATCAAGGCACTCTCCCAATACCACCGGCGCTTACGGAAAATCTAAGGTACTATCACACCTCGGGCGCTGCAAAATTGCAAACTTGTTCAAAATTCCTGAATTTCCTCACAGGTAAACTCCTCTTAAGTCCCAAGAAGCTAATGTAAATGTAATCCAAGCTATATGTGCAGGAATGTGCAAAATATCATATCGGCAGAGACATGCCCAAGCATCTCGGGACCCGCACTGGCCATTTCGCAGACTTTTGTGGCGCGAAGCCGGGCCAATCGACCATATTGCCTGTCAAAGCAGACAGATGGCTACAGAAATCATGTCACTATGCGCGCCCTTTCAAAGGCTCTCGAACGAGCTAGGTTTTGTGTCAAGGCTCAAGCTGATGTTATGTGATTGTGCCCAGGAGGCATCACAGAAGTCATCACGATTTGTCGTTTTTGCAAATTTTGGCAACACGGTGGCGGCCTGTGATGGTATGTGTGTAGATAAAAGCCTAGAGTTTGGAGAATACACTCGATATACTGCTTCAGTACTCTCTCAATGATGAACCGGTTGAGCAGCCGTCGAGCAGGCGACCACATGAGAGTCAATTCAGTGTGCGGAAATGGCAAGGGAAAGAACGAAACTGGTCGGAGCGGAATTCCAAGTGGGGCCAAATTCGACAGGATGAGAGTTCGAGCCCCGATTCGGTCGATATTTTGTGCGAAGAAATTAAAATGAAAGAACGACGAAGAACAACTGGCTCCACAGCCCTGTGCTGACCAGAAGAACGAGTAGTTGGTGGATAAAAAGAGTCGAATAGAATGCCGTGTCCACCATCCGCTCTACAAACACATTACGAGTACTATGCCTATGCCATTACTGAACGAACGAATCTGAGAAGCTAAAGTATACAAGCAGAATTAACACGCCTATGCGGTGGCGAGCTCGAGCTTGATTTTAGCAATAGCAGCTGCGGGGTTGAGGCCCTTGGGGCAGGTTCGAGAGCCTGGCAAAACGTATGAGCGGGTCACCAAACCAAAAGAGTCAAATGACGACGTACAGTTAAAGATGGTGTGGCATCGGTACATGCTCATCTCGTTCTGCAGACGATCCTTGCGTTGCTCGCCGTTGGTATCCTAAGAGGGCGGAGAGGAAGAAGTAGGAAGCAGAGTGAGTCGTCAATGAAGATGCGGATGACGTAGAGGACATACTCGTGAATCAGCGATCCAACGGTAGGCTTGCATAAGGGCTGCGGGGCCGAGATATTCGTCCTGGTTCCACCAGTATGATGGGCAAGAGGTCGAGCAGCAGGCGCAAAGAATACATTCGTAGAGACCGTCTAGCTTCTTACGGTCTTCTGGAGATTGCAGGTGCTCGCCTGTGGATAGGGAGTTAGATTGAACGTTGTATTTAGTGAAGGAAGTACGGACCTTGGGCAGGTGGGTTGTCGCTCTGGAGCCATGGTTGAATAGACTTGTATTGCTTATAGAATTGGGTCAAGTCGGGGACGAGGTCCTTGACGATGTACACTGTTGGAAACCAGAATTTGAGCTCCGAAACGCAAGACATGGAGTTGAGCGAACGCACTGTGAGGCAGAGGGTAGATTTTGGAATCTTTGGAGGCATTCCTGTCGATTCGGCAGAGACAAGCCAAAGTGTTCTGGCCGTCGATGTTCATGGCGCAGCTTCCACAGATACCCTCGCGGCAGGATCTTCGGAAAGTGAGTGTAGGGTCCATTTCGTTCTTAATCTTGATCAAAGCGTCCAGAATCATAGGCCCTGTCTGGTTGAGGTCGATCTTGTAGGACTGCAGGGTGGGCTTCTCCTCTGGCTTGTCTGGGTTCCAGCGGTAGATTTTGAACTCCTTCACAAGGACTGGTTTCTCGGTCGCCATGGACCTGGCGAGCGCGGGTGCTCGGTAGACAGCGCGTCGGGCCAGAGACTGCATCGTATATGTCGGCGGGGAGGATAGGATGGAGGAGGACTGAAGAAAAGCACGGGCACACCGTGCGCCCCCTTCCTCAGGTTGCCGGTTGTGTCGCGTGATTTCGGAATCGGGGCATCCCGAATCGAAACCGGACCAATCACATGAGGCCAGTTACTTTTCCTTCGCTCAAAACGGAGCAGCTTCCGCTCCTTCCCCGGACTGTACATTCCACAGGCCAACACCGGCAGCCCTCCACTGGCACGGCCACATCATAGCGGACCAGGGCATGAGGACGGCGAACCAATCGTCGTCCAGAAGTTGGAACCTCCCTTTTACCTAGGTTTCCGGTGATCTACACCTGACGTTGGCGTATCCTCTCTTCACACTCCAGACTGGGGTTGTATTCAATTATCAAGGTGGCTGCAGTACATACTGGATTCATCAAAGCCGCTCTCGCCGAGCAATGCGGCAATTGATCGATTGATGACGACGAGAGGAATACATGTACCGTGAAATTCAAGCCCAGGGTAGCAAGTTCAGAGTCCCGCTACGACTATTCCTGATTCTTATCGAGGGATCGACACCACGTTGTATGTGCTTGCCAGCCGCCAGACACTTCGACCGAAATCACTGCCGAGCAAAAGAGAGCAAACCACTCGATTTTGGCTGGAGCTGTCCTAACGATACGTGATCAAGTATCCAAACCACAGTCGAATTTGAAGATGAACACACTCATCTTCGAGAAAAAAACTGATAGGCGACTACTTCCGCTCCGAGTCGATACTCAACTACCAAAGCACCCGCCAAGTAGAACTTGAACAAGGTCATGCCAGTGTCCGCGACGTTACATTTTTTTTCATCGTCACTCTAGAGAAAATTCGGTTTGTACTCTAATTTCAGGGATGACCTCGACCAGTGGGCGTGTCTCCTTCAAGTTGGCCCCAGGTACTGCCGCTCAGTTCAACATTGAGATCGCCTCAGGTTATTATACCTTGCACTTCAATTCATGCTGACTTGATCCTAGAGTATCGCACCATTCCACCTTGCTGATGACTTGTGAGCCAGTAGAGGTACACAACTCTGCGCTACATTTTCTGATTCCTCCCACTTCGAGGCCAGTGCTCGATACTACATGGTCGGATCAATCTCACTTCGCCCAACGCGACTCCTCAAATGTCGGAAGCACTAATATCACGGAGACAAGAGAGGAGGGCATTTGATGGTGTTTAGCTTCCTTCTCCCGGAGCTTGACATCGCTCACTCTTGAGACTGCCCATCCGCTGTCTGGCTTTATGATCCCGCGACCGGGAGATTCACCAGACACTGACTCGTCGCTATTTACCGCACCATTTACCATTCCAGCGTGGTATCTCAACATCAACGGAGGCTAGTCTTCTTTCGACCTTTTCTCCACTACATATGTCATGATTATAGCTATATCTCTGTCCCTAACACGCTGTGCTGCGTCAAGGAATCGTGACCGAGCCCACACTTCAGTATATATTGGTTAATCCGGCTTGTGATATCGATTTGGGTCAAAGCCAGGGTTTACCGTCGTATCCGACGTCGCAAACCTTTTGCGTAGGCTTCAAGGACGGCTTGTTTGAGTGCTATCTTGATAAACGTGTCAAGAAGCTTAATTTCGAGGAAGCCTCGCAAGGTGCGGCTTCTGGCAGCTATGTAGCGCCGCGAAGGTCCAGCTATCAGGCCTTCCTTGTACACCTTTACCGTGCAGGATGAGTTTTTACTCTCAGCGTTCATATTGCGTTTTTTGGCTGACAATCGTAATACATCCTCCAGTCTTCTAGACAGAGCACTAAATTAATGTCTTTCCATGGTCGCTCATACTCGGCGGATGAAAAAATCCACGAATAGGTTATAAGGGCACTATAGTGACAATTTTTTTTTTGGAAGTCTCATTGAGGAAGGTCTCGTGCGGAATGATGGTCCTAGGAAAGCTCAGGGCTGATATGTGGCAACCTGCAATTGTCAAAGCAATCCCTGAGCCATCATCTCACTTTGCCACGGCTGGTTCGTCTAAACCCGACGCGAACTGTCGCTGGTCGGCAGTGCTGGACACAGTATGAACATCAGCGTCATGTAGGCAGCTACGACGACATCAATAAAGCAACGCCAACATTTATGACAATGATAGCTTCGCGCTTTTGTTTTGCTGAGTCGCCAAGGTCCATTGCGCTGTCACCTGGCAAAGAGGGCGCAAAGGGCCCGACAGAATCACGGCAGACTGATGCGGTTACGAGACAGCTAATTAGAAGCTCAAGAAAATCCTCGTACGGAAGTTGGCCTCCCCGTACTGGAAAGGAGGAGCAAACATTGACAAGCCTCTCAGGGATCAAAGCAAGGCTCTCTGGACTTACAGTGGAGCAAATCTGGTGCAAATTTACAGTGTAAATGCACCAATTCTTTCTGTTGAGAAGGCGGCGGGGATTTAATTAGTATCGTGGGAAAACTCCGACGCGATACAAAAACGCGCCCCGTCCAAGCAACCCCCCATTTCAACCCCCCATACCCCTCTTCCTTCCCCTCCGCATACATCTCGCCCGCGTCATCGTCCAGCACGATGTCCGCAGCGCTTCTGGCCCTCGCCAAGGAGCACTTTGGCTATTTGTCCACCGCCCCCGTACGCAATGTTTCGTTTCGCCCGATTAGTGTCGCGTCGGTACCACGCGACGCGTCGAGGCGCCCACCTCATGTCTTTTTGTCGACCTCTACGTCATGAAAGCTGATTCGGTGGCTGTCTAGGACTGTACGATCCCGAAGCCGTACCTCAAGGAACTGCAGAATCACTTTGCCCAGTACCCATGGGATGATAAGGTTTGCCGCCCGTCACATGTTGCTGTCAGAACCCTTGTTCCTTAAACGCTACCCTCTTTTTTAGTTCACAATCAAGCGCCAGCCAAAGCAAGGCTGTACGTGATCGATCTGCTTTCTCACCTCTCTTTTTGTGACATTGCCCCACAGTTGGCGTTTTGACCTGTCTCGAAGGGGGTTGCCAAAGCACAATCGAATTAACTCGCCTTGACAGCGAACGGGATGGGGGTAAGAAAGGCGGTGTGGGCTCTTTGTCCGCCTTCAGGGTGAGTGGAGAACTCGCTTTTGTCTATTCTGGCTTTGACGACCACGCCTCATCTATAAAGCACCATATCGAAAACCACCCGACTCATAAGAAGAATTGTCTTCGCCGTGTAAAGGCAAACGAGAAACAGAAGACCGCCCAGGTGGACCAGCCTTCGGTAGGATCTTGTTTTTATTAATTAGACGCCCTCACTGATGTTTTCATTTCCCTTTCTCGAATTCCGTTTAGGTCCCGATGAACGCACGCGGTTCCAACGCTGTAGCCTCGCGCTTCCTCAAATCTATTGACGGTATGGTTTGCTTCACCCGGGTCTCCGAACTCCAAATATGCTGACCTTCCCTTTACCAGAAGGCGCCACTTCAAACCCAAGGAGAGCATCCGCTCCCTTCCCCGCGCCTGATGCAGTAACACCTATCGTTCCCCGAAAACGACATTCCGAGGGTCTGTTTTCAGAGGTCCCGTCCGCAATTGTCAAACAAGAGGAAGAACTTGCCCCCTCGAGACCCCTCAAGAAGGTCCGCTACGAACAATTTGATCGCAAACTGCCCCCCAAGTCTCCCCTAGCGACGAACATGGATCTCGTCAACCATTCGACTGCCCTTGTAGCGCAGCAGTTTGCTCGGCCGTTCGAAGATATTCAGGAGGAATTGCGAGATATCCTTGCGGAGATCTCCCGCTACGAACCGAATTACGAACGCGCCCTGCGTAAGGAGAATAAGAAGAAAGGCGATAATACTCGCATTGCAACCTACAAAGCTCACCTCAGCATATTGTATCGAAAGCGCGATGCGCTCAAAGCCCAGCTTCCGGTGGCTCGTAGGGCGCCCGAGACTATGATCGCTCGTGAGTTTGGTCCCTGTCTTGATGATTTTTCTCCCTAATTCCTATGTAGAAGTCTCAGCTAACGCACCGTCGTCGTCGTCGAATGTCGCACTCCCTCTCATGGGAGCCGAGGCGCCGAGCGTCGTTCCTCACCCTCGGTATCACCGTCCCTACCCAGTCATCAATAGTTTCAGACCACCTCTTAAACAAGAGATTCCCCAGATCAACGTCCCAGCTAATACCGACCAAAAGCCTCGAACTCCTTGGCAAACGTTTGTCGAGACTTACCAGGAACGTGTTGCCCCATCTACTTCACAAGGCCCCTTGAACCCAGCGCCTGCTTTCGCCGTTAGGCCTCAGATCGCCCCATCGCCTTTGACTTTGGTCAAGCGAGAGAATGCCGTCGCCTCTGGCTCCCGCAGCTCACCGCTTAACCCTTCATTTGGCATTGAAACGAGGCCAATGATCGTTCAGCCCAAGCTCGAGGCCACGGTGAAACGCGAAGCTGTGGGAGGAACTTTGCCGACAGCGTCCTCGTCGTCTTCGTCGTTGGCAGGCTCCAAGAGACCGTCGACCTCGCCTCCTAGGCCGTTCCCTTTCAAGAAGCAAGATTTGGATACGAGTGATAGCGAATCGGATGGGGAGGAGAGAGAGTATAACGATGCGTTTGCCAATCGGGTGTTGGACAAGGTTTTGGATAAGGTTACCCTTCAGGCCCTTCTCCCCACGCGGGACCCCTATGATGATAACGGGCTGTTTTACGGTCGTGGACGTGATCTATATGTGGGTCCCCAGGCTGCGGTGAATGAGTGAGTTTTTCATTTCATGTGTAGTTCACAACCTGGTGACGTTACTGATGGTGAACGTCATAGTATCAACCAGTTCCTCGTTATGGCTGGGAACGCCGAGCATTTCGATAACAGCGGTAGTGTCGGGGGAGCTCTGGCTAAACTGGGTCTTAGAACCCAATACGAGCTTCTCCCAGGGATGGAGATCCCTTTGATGGCTCACCAGGTCATTGGCGTCGCGTGGATGATAGGACGTGAGGCTAGTCCTATTAAAGGAGGATGTTTGGCTGATGATATGGGTCTCGGAAAGGTAAGCGTCATTTTTGCCTGCAGCGTGGCCCTGGGACTGACGTTCGCTCAACTCCCTGCAGACTGTTCAAATGTGAGTATGACCTGACACTCATCTAGGAATGCTTTTAATCTCTATCTCGCGCTAGGATTGCCCTCATGGTAATGAACCGGTCCCCCGACCCAGCTAGGAAGACGAACCTCATTATCGCCCCCCTTGCGTTGCTCGATCAATGGAAGTTTGAGATCGAGACGAAGACGAATTGCGGACTACGAGTGCTGATCTATCATGGTGCGTCGTCTTTCACGGAGTATGTTTAGTTGGTGTTCACCCCCGATCACTGCGCAGGTTCCAATCGTCCTCGAAGGAAGTCTGATCTACAGGAGTATGACGTCGTGCTTACGACGTACGGGGTGAGTGTCATTTACTCGTGAATTAATTTATCACTAGGAGAATTAAAGCTGATTTTTTGCAGACGATGGCGATGGAGTGGCCAGATTATGAGAAGGAGGCCAAGAGGAAGGCGAAGGCCAAGCGCCAAAAGCAGAGGGATGACTCGCTGGACGACTTCATTGTCGATGATTCGTCTGACGGCGAGAACCTCGGCGCAAAGGTGAAGAAGCGGAAGCTGGCCTGTAAGTTCATTCTAAGTTGTCCTTCACTTTCCCATGTCTCAACGTTTTATTTGCTTTTGTTGTAGCGGGCTTGCTGTTCCAGCTGGAGGTGAGATTTTGTTTATAAGTATAAGGAATTTATTCTCATGTTTCCGACCAGTTCCATCGCATCATCCTCGACGAGGCGCAGTGGATCAGGAATCGTCTTACCCGTAGGTCGACTACGCTCTGTGGCTGAATTTATGCTGACTTCATGCCGATTAGGCTCTTCGAGGGCAGTCAACGAGCTTACGGCGACCTATCGGTGGTGTCTGACTGGGTGCGTGGTCACTTCTCGTTCTGTTCGATGGGCGCTAAGCGCTAACCGTCGTTTAGGACTCCCATCATCAACTCGTTGATCGACACTTATGGCTACATCCGCTTCTTGAAGATTCGGCCCTGGTATGATTGGCAGGAATTTAATGGCCATATTGGGCGGAAAGAGAAGAAGAATCGTAAGTTTTTGCTATGTGTCCTGCGACCGATTACCCCAGGGGTGCTCACTCTCTCGTAGCTAGCCTTGCTGTTACTCGTCTCCAGGCCATCATGTCGACGTACCAGATTCGTCGAACGAAGGAGTCTATGCTCGATGGAAAGAAGTTGGTTGATTTGCCAGAGAAGAAGATCGGCATGACTGCGCTCGAGTTTACGAAGGAAGAGGCAGATATTTATAAGATGGTGCATTCATTTATGCTAACTCCTCCATGCGCATCCTGCTGACATTTCAATAGGTTGAGGCGCGCTCGCAGGCTACATTCAACAGATACCTTCGTGCGGGTACTGTACTCAAGTGAGTAAAACATCCGTATCATTGACACAAGATAGTGACCAGATGGCTATCTGCAAATAGGAATTATCATCAAGTTTTGGTCTTGCTCCTTCGACTTCGTCAAATTTGTTCTCACCCTTGTCTTATCCTTGAAGATGTTGGTGCCTTCGTTCCTGCTGAAGACGTGGATCACTCGAGGCCTGAAATCGCCAATGAGCTCACTCGTGCTCGAAAGTTGATGTCGGAAGAGTTTGTCGATGAGATGAAGGCTAAGATGAAGCAGGTCGTTCTGCAAAGGATGGAGGCGGAAAAGAAGGTGACTTGTGTATCGCTTCTTTCTATTGATATGCTTGCTAAAGTGCTTGGGCTTCACAGTCGAAAGATGCTGCGCTCGAAGGAGAAGATTGCCCTATCTGCCTAGACGTCATGAACGACACTGCGGTTGTGACTGCTTGCAAGCACGCGTTTTGCAGAGAGTGCATCAGTGAGTTTTTATTCCTACGATGGCCGGGAACACGGGACTGACTGACTCGTTTGCCAGTGGACGTGCTGAGTAACCCTATCGCCGATCCTGGAGACGAAGCTAGAGTAAATAAAGACGAGCGACCGTGTACGTCTTCTTCTTTCGTTTATTTCTCTTTGTCTGCTAATTTGCTTCTACCAGGCCCCGTTTGTCGAGGCCCTGTTGTTGAGAAGCACCTATTCAAGCGTTCTGCGTTTGAGCCCACCGAAAAGGAGCTAAACCCTGACGCCGCCAGTGATAGCGACGAACCACCCGACGAGTCTGACATGGACGTCGACGACGTTCAAACTCCGAGGAAGGGCAAGGCTAGGGCGAAGAAGGCTAAGCGGGGACCGTATCGTGGCATGGACGACGATGAGTATGATGACGACGACGATTTGAGTGATTTTATCGTCGATGATGATGAAGATGAGGACGAGAAGGATGCTAGGCGCGCGTTGAAGCTCAAGCAGAAGCAGAAGAAGCGCAGGGCGAATGTGGTTTTGGATTCTGATGAGGAGATGGAGCAGCCGGAGGTTCAGGCAGTGGTTTTCGGTGTAAAGTCGAAGAAGCAGTTGGAGAGGGAGGCTCTTGAGAAGATGCCGAGGTTTTTGCCATCTACGAAGATGAAGGTGGGTTCCTCCCCTGGTATTCTGGTGTTGCAGGCGTACTGACGTTACGCTTCTAGTACATGATGGAGCTTATTCAGAAGATCACCAGGGAGCGTCCTGAGGAAAAGGTACGTTTGGTTTCGGTTCCGAAAGAGGAATGAAACTGACCTACATCCCTTTAGATTTTGATCATTTCTCAGTGGACTTCGTGTCTTTCTCTCGTCTCCGATTATCTCGCTGAGAAGGGCATTATCCATGTCAAGTACGTTTCCTCAGTCTCATGCTTGTATTTTTCCTGAATCTCGCACAGGTATCAAGGTGACATGAATCGAGAAAAACGTGACCAGGCTGTTCGTGTCTTCATGTCCAAGGACAAAGCGAAGGTTATGCTGATGTCCCTGAAGTGTGGTGGTATGTTTTCTTTCTGTCCTTTACTCGAGGCCCGTAACTTATGTCCTTTATTTCAGGCGTCGGTCTCAACCTCACCCGCGCCAACAATGTCGTTTCTCTTGACCTTGCTTGGTCTCGAGCTGTGGAATCGCAGGCCTGGGATCGTGTTCATCGTTTGGGACAAACGCGTTCTGTAAGCGTTCAGCGATTGGTCATCGCCGAAACCGTGGAGGATAGGATCATGGCGTTGCAGGAACGCAAGGTAAGACGGCCTGTTGTCCCTCGAAGGTCTATGGCTGACGTTCAATTGCAGCAATCTTTGGCTGATGGTAGTCTGGGGGAGGGTAAAGGGAAAAAGATGGGCAGTAAGCATTATCCCCTTTTCGATTCAAAGGACGGTCACTGACATGGAGTGTAGAACTTACTGTTCGTGAACTGGCAAACCTGTTTGGTTTGGACGACCGTGGTCGTGTCATGTAAACTTGAGACTGCACTCCTTGTGGTCTGCGATATACCCAACCCTTTCAATATTCCTCTTTCTTTTCCTTCGTGGCTCTTATAACTTATTCCGCTAGGTTCTATCACCTCTTCCATCCATTCGTATCGACCTCGTTGTGGGTTTAGATCATTTCGTATTTGTATTGTATCCCTCTGCTTCCTTTGATTGTTTGCTTAATTCTAGTTTATTTGGGCCCTTTTTAAGGGCCGTTTTGTACACCATTCTACATGCTCCCACTCTCATTGCATAGCCTTTTGTTACTACTCTAACGTAGCCTTTGAAATTTGATTTCTACCCATACTCTCGATAATGTTGCTAGATTCTTATAGTTTCGTACGGTTTGTGCTTTAAATATTTGGATTAATTGTCAACAATCAATATGCATTCCTTCGCTCGTAAATTTGGTATCTTCTGATCCTGTTCGTCGTATAATGAGGCATTTTTCAGCGTCGATTACTCTCGGGTCGCAAAGCCATGAGGTTAGGGTTCCACAGACCCTATGTTCTGGTTCCTCTGGCTCCCGACAGGAAACCTTTCTTACACTGACCGCCACCACCTGCACACCTTGACGAAACGCTCAGACCAAATGTCAATATCTAGGATACTGGCGCTGCGCTCCTTGTCCTCCATCCGGCCGGTGGCTCATGCTAGCGTTCGACTTGCGCGGTCGTCCATGCCAGCACAAACTGTTGTGACGGTTCCGATGTCACCACGGTTCTACGCGACGAAGGGCAAGTCGAAGTCGACAGCGAACATCGTTCCTGGTTCCAAGCAAAAGATAACCGACGAGGCCGCTCTGAAAGAATACGAAAAGGCGGAGAATACGATGCAGACTGCAGTCGAGTGGTTCCGAAAAGAATGTGCTGGGTATGAGACTCGTGCCAGTGGACGTGTCACACCGGCCATTTTGTCTCCGGTTCGCGTCAAGCTGCCAGATGATCCCACCGAGCATCCGTTGGAGGCTTTGGCAACGGTTGGAGTGAGAGAGGGAACGACGTTGTTGATTACCCTGTTTGATGAGCATGTGAGTGGGCGCTTTTTTGCTGCGTCGTGTCAGGCTATTGACCGATAATCCCTTCTTCCTGATCCAGTAGAATATGAAACACGTTGAATCCGCGCTCTATACGTGCAACATTCCTGGCGTTGTTCCTCATAAACATGATCCTAGGACAGTGAAGGTTCCAATTCCAAAGTACGTTGATCCGGTCATCCACTCATCATTTAGTGAGTCCCTTTGGCTCACCAGGCTCGTTTAGGCCGACGGTAGAAGCTCGTCACGCGCTTTATGCAGCTGCGAAGAAGAAGGCAGAGGAAATTCGAATGCAAGTCCGAAAGCAACATACGACGAGTCTCAAGCGAGGGAAGTTTGAGAAGCACTCCATCGAGATCGAAGAGGTATGTTCGTGAGCTTTTTAGCAGCTTGCAAGCGTTTGATGGTTTCTCCTAGTTCCAAAAGCTGACAGACAAATACGTTGGGGAGGTCGATAAGGTCCTCAAAGACTTGCAGAAAGCCACAGGAGCAAAGTAGACGTCCTGACTCATGTACTAGATCATCTGCGGTAATTTTATCTTACTCTTCTCAGTGCCTTCTGTGCCTGCAAACCATGCGCCTTGAACGGAGAGCTGAGCGCGATTGCATCCGGCGCCTAGCTTCTTCATCCCCAAGGTCTCTCTTCTAGTTCGGCTCCGCGACCCATTTCTTTCGCCTGATTCTCGTGAATACCGGAGTCAATGGTGTGCCATGCTCATGCACAGTACCTCTTCAGTCATTGCCCAGGATCTTATGTCCTTCAAATTACAGCGAGTTTCCCACTGTATAGCAGGAGTAAGGCCTAGTCCGTTTCGCTTTGGAACGACATTGCGCCCTCAATTACTGTACAGCCTCTCCGGTGATTCTTGGACGCTTTAATTTTGAAGTTGTACGTTTTCATTCCCTTGTAGTCCTTCGATATCAAGAGCTCAATGTTCTCTGAATCGGGTTTCAGGTCTTGTATATGCCAGCCGCGGATTTTCCGTGCAGTTATGTCATGCATCCCATGAAATTTCCGGGTTTCCCAACCTTCAACGGCGTATACCGTGACCGTGCACCTTGACCAAGCCATATACGCACGCGCGATGCAAAGTCATATGGCCATCCGACGTTTTTCCGCAATGTTGCTTCTCCACGCTTCTCCCCCACCCTCGAGACAACGGCCACCCAAATTCCCCACAATCTTCGGACGTATTGGTCTTAGGACCGCCAGAAGCTGATCTCCTTTATGTCGATCGACCAGAAAAGGTGTTCGTTCACCTTCGTTCACCCCACGGCAACCCAGTTTGATGACGATAGACGCGGGCGCGACCTGTTTTTGGGGGCTGGCTCCAAGACAAGATCAGGAACGCCAATCCAATCTCGTGTGCTACTCCGGCAAAACCATGTGAAGCGGCAGTCGCTCCTCTTGCGCTGGGAATGAAGATCGAACGTTTCCGACACGCATAAAAAGCCTCAGGTTGAGGCTGGGTTCCCTCCTTGCGGTTGTCGTTGTTCCCTTCCGACCAGTCAAGTCAACCCGCTACCCTACCCCTTCCCGTCACCATGAAAGGTCCTGCATTTATCGTCCTCGCTGTCTTACTCGGCGCGCATGGAGTGTTTGCTCAGCTCAATGTGCTCGCTAAGTTGGCCGGGAAGCAGTACTTTGGCTCAGCGGTCGACAACCCAGCCCTTTCCGACGTCCCTTACCGCAGGCAACTCAGCAACTGGCTTGACTTTGGTCAGATCACCGCGGTATGTACTGCCCCTCACTCTTTCCCCTCGGCTTCCTTGCTTACTTGTGCTTCGTTCATAGTCCAATACATTGAAATGGGTTCGTTTAGCTTACCTTCCATCCGACTCATGATTGGATTGACAGAGCCGCCCTTTAGGAAACTGTCGAGGCTCAACGCGGCGTCTTCAACTTCACTGGTGGAGACGAGATCCTCGCATTGGCCAAGAGGAACAAGCAGCTCGTTCGAGGTTCGTGGATCGTGTTTCTGTCGCACGTAATATGTCTTGACGCGGTTCAATAGGGCACACCTGCGTTTGGCACAGCCAACTTGCACCTTGGGTCGAAGCTGGCAACTTCAGCGCGAAGGAGCTCACCAAGATCATTGAAGACCACTGTGGTACCATCGTCCGCCACTATCGTGGAGATATGTGAGTTTTGGTGTTTTATACCGTGCTCGCCATTCTAATGTCGAAGTATAGCTGTAAGCAACAAGGTTTTGACTGAACTCATCAAATCGGATACTGACTTTCTGGCGTCAAGTCCACTGGGATGTTGTGAACGGTACGCTTCTAAGTGAATCGCTCTTTGGTTGCTGTGTTCTGATAGTCCGTGCAGAGGCCTTCGAAGATGACGGAACCTTCCGTCAGACCGTGTTCTACAAGACGCTTGGCAAGCAATACTTTGAGACTGCTCTCCGCGTCGCTCGCAAGGCCGACCCAAAGACCAAGCTCTACGTGCGTCCACTTCCCTCCCTCGCGAACATCAAAGGATGCTCACCCTGCTTGCTTACTTAGCTCAATGACTACAATGTTGAAGGTCTCAATGCCAAGTCCGACGCCTACTACAATCTCATCAAGGAGCTCAAGGCGAAGAAGGTACCCATTGACGGGTTCGGTGTCCAGGGCCATCTCATCCTCGGCCGTGTCCCAACCACGATCAAGGAGAACTTCCAGCGATTCGCGGACTTGGGTGTCGATATTGCTATCACCGAGCTCGATATCCGTATGGAGCTTCCTGTTACACCCGAGAAGCTGGAGCAGCAGAAGAAGGACTATGAGACCGTCATTGCGGCTTGCAAGGCTGTGAAGAGGTGTATTGGTGTGACCATCTGGGATTATACCGATAAGGTATGTTTCCGTATCCCTTGGTTGGGAATTGGAGATCGGTTTGCTGACCTCTCTCTTTTACAACTTAGTACTCTTGGGTTCCTAGCTGGTTCGAGGGTGAGGGTGCTGCTCTTCCTTGGGATGAAGTGAGTTATCTCTTAGTGTTTTGATTTTTACCGTTGGTTCTGATGGTTTCTTCTCTAGGACTTGAAGAAGAAGCCTGCATACTATGGCATTGCGAAGGCTTGGGTGGGATTGTAAGGTTTCAAAAGCTTTGCACGTAGTTAGACTTTGGAATTGTCTAAATTATTGCAATTACTGATCGGGTTTCGAGGTCCTCCCTATCCTTGGAATTATGCTGTCGACTTCGTTGAATCAAAGAAATTAGTTGCTTGTATCTACAAGGTCACTTAGAAGTGCGACCTCTTGAGAGAGAAAAAGGGGACAAAATGTTGAAGCCATCTAGGCCCTGAAATTCTTCGTTCTCAGAATTGGTCAATGGCATGTGCTTTCCTGTTTAGGTTATATATTGGGGTCATCGTGTTCAATACAACACAGCGCCTGGCTTTCTCCCTCCACCAGGTTTAATCCACTCCAATGATTTGAAGCCACATCTACTCATTCCGAGTCGTTTTCCGACGCTCGTCCTCGGAAACCACCAGCCATCACCACTCGGAATAGGAAAAACTATGTCCCGGCTCCAATTCTGATTGGGATGAATCACAGTCTCGTGCTCTCCCGCGGACGACAGTATGTCAACAGTTATGACCCTTCGCAAAGAGTAACTACCTATCTCCAGTCCCATTCTCGGGTAAGGTTCAACCTGGTTGGATCATGCAGGCTCAATGCCGACAGGCTACCTCCCTGGTTTCCGAAATCGGGCCCCATCTTCCCCGGGTTCCGAACCGCGCCCAAGGCTCATGTTCAGGGGCATGCTCAACTGGGTCCACTGCGTCAGGAAGCCGTAGTATCGCTACTATGGTCTTTCTCTCGTTTTTCATGCCCTACAGAATTAATGAACGGACGGTTTGGGCAAAGAAGAAGAATCCAATACCAACGTGCCTCACAAGCTTACATCCCAACCTCCTTTATCTCGATAATATTGTCGACCTACCTCACCAATCAAATCCGTTCTTTATCTTCGTATTGGTAGTGACCTGGGATCCACCGAAGAGAGTACTGACAACGCCTCAGCTATGAAGTCGAAGGGGGGAAGCGGTCTGTAAGGGCCAACTCCTTTTCCTCCTGGAACGACAGGGCGGCTCTACTTTTATCACCGTCCGGATGTGACCCTTGTATCCGCCGGAGGGCTGCAATTTTGAGTCATCGACAATGCTCACGATATGCAGGTGGTCTTTACTAGGGGGAGAGGCCTACTCCATCCCCAGGATTCCGTGGAAGACTCCATCGCTATGATTCCGTACAAAGGTGCCACCCATCTACGAATTGCTCGTTGACCAGCGTCTCACGAAGCTAACGATGGATACTGAGAACGCTTCCTAACTCCCCAGACATTTCTCATGCAACCAAAACGGTCTAGTCGAAAGGGCTACCGACCCTTTCCTGCTTGACTTCTCCCAAATGACGCAGCCCATTATTGTGCCATCCGAGGAAGGGATCGCTCGGCGCGGTTGAGAGAAAAAATAATTCTTTCGAGAGCAATTTATTCCCCAAGTGGGAGTTGTTTTTATTCCGTCTTGACGTGCATTGATGCAAGATATACGCATTGTCTTAGGGAGGGCGTGGACTAGATTCGAAATGATTCCAACCTCCGGTCAGCGCCGCGAAGCTGGAGGTAAACCTGTCCTGCGAATCCCTGGAGTTTGTAGTCCCTCCGAACCCCAAAGACCAGATGTTATAGCAGGTAGAGGGGGAGCTCCTTAAGTGGTTCGAACCGGCACATGGCAAGGAAGTATCAGTTAGTCATAAGTGTGAAGACACCAGGACATTTCTTCACGCCCTCATCGTTGTTGAAGTATACTTACCTCCCCGAGGAGGCGAACCGAAAGCTATGATCTACTGACTTTGGGCGGATGTTCGAGCCTCTTGGCTCGTTTTTCTCGAACTTTCGAGCCTCGACGAACGGTGGGTGTCTCATTGGTCTGGCCCATTTCCTCTGCTGACTAGAGATGTTGAACCCCTTTAGTTTTAGTCGATCTGGTATTTTAGGTACGGAGATGGCGCCTCACAGTAGGCTCGGTTTCACGGCTCCATGTCCCTCTGGTCGTCCCGATTTTTCCGAAATCTTTCATTTCGCTGAGTGTGGACCGTCCGTGACGTTATTTTCATTTCGGGTGTAAACTGCTTTGGGTTTTCCCCTAAACCATTGTTGGCCCCAGTTGGAAGCTCCTTTGGAACCGCACAAGCGTTTCATGTTTTGCGACGGTAGTCTGTTCAAGTATCCATAGTATTCAACGGCAACACTAGAGGCTACGTGGGTAGTTTGGACTCGAGAGGAACCAACAACGTACGTTGAAACGCGCATGTTTGCTGCTTTGTGTCCGAGTTTTTGCCGATATTGGCTGGGTCTTAGTTGTCCTTATTCGGTTGACAGGCCGCCTGGTATCTTGCGATACATGAACCGAGCAGAATCAATCGCTTTTTTACAGTCATCTCAACGCCCCGCTGAGACTAGCCTATTCAAGTCAACTCTTTGCTGCGCCTTGCGCGGAAACCTATACGCCATCACACGCTCCTCGCCATTCAAGACGTCTACGCGTAAGTCGCGGGACCCACATGTTTAACATTTTGTCCCTTCCCGTATTTTTATGAACGCGTCATGTCCCTGGAGACCAAGTGACGTTTGAGCCGATGCTCAACATAACATACTGAGAACCCTTCCACGGTAGCTGTCGTCTTCTCCGCAATGTTACATCTTGTATTGCGATACCTATCAGGTAACGAGATCGTGTTCTCAACTACTCTTTCACAACTAGCCAGAATCACGCTTGTGGGTCATTGTTGAACGCACTCCCACCAGCCAGGGAAAAGAAGCAGAGAAGCCCTCGAGCAACTGGTTCTTTTTTGATCTGCGCTGCCAACCGACTATAATAAGTTGCCGCCGCCCCTCGACAGATATGTAAGTTCCTTTGCTTCTTTCTGATCGATTTCCTCGCGTCATAGATTTTCTCACCGAGTCCCCTGGCAACCTATGATGAATCGGCTCCTCCTCGTTCCCATTTGCCTTCGTTCCTAACCGTGATTCTGTAAATCATCCATATATCGCGTCGGGTTCTTGGTCTAGGCCCCAACGGCCCATGATTTGACAGACCCTAACAACGCTTTTGGAACTATCTATTGAAAGGTTTGTTGTTGAACCATCCGAGATTCGTGGTTTAACACACACATCGGGCCTCTTGGAGTTGGAGTGGGGCAGGGTCTCCTGCTTTGCCCCGGGTTGTGCGGCTCCACAGAACGGTGGTCATCAGTTCTCTCGGCTTACCGGGAGGGCACAATAGCAGCAATGCGCCTGGGTTCCAGCACGGGGAAGGGGGAAGGTAATTAACACATTTCCGAACAGCACGTTCCTTTTCAAAACAGGTAAAAGGATTATATCGTTCTTTGACACGCAAGCTATCCTCAGAGAACTCCAGGTTGTCTCCAGGCAGGCCGGGCGCCCAGTTTGACCGTTGATGTCATGTCATGGTATCGATGGTACGTACCCCCACCAGGTTGTCGGCGTGAGCCCATGACTCAAGTCCGCCGTGACACCATCGCTTTGCAACAACACCGACCCTCGAAGCCCTTTGGCCGTTTGGATGGTCTCCATATCCGATGACCGTATGTCATCCATCGTCTCACAATCGGAACCAGATGCTTTAGATCCCTCGGGAGCTCTACTCGACGGCTTGGCGGCGCCAATCATGGGCTATTTTGTTCCGCAGATGCTAGTCAGTGCCCATTTGAGGTAAATGTTTTCGACCAAATGTTGAAATCTATCGAAATGCAGAAGTTGCTTTCTACAGTTGATCATCGTTCCACCTGTAAGCCGTGCTTCAGAATCATCATGAATCATCGTTTCGTTGACTCAAACATCTCCATCTTTCAGATACTCTCCGTAATCGCCAGGAGAGCGGAATTTCCCAAGAGTGCAGAAAGGGCCCGCAGTCAACAGCAGTTAAATTCGTCTGAAGCAGTTCAAACGAGGAAGGTCAGGCTCAAAATGACATCAAATCCTGTCCAATGTATTTTGACCCTTCCCAAAGGTATCCGCAAGGGTTCAAGGCACCAGCACATCGATCAAGGCACGCCAGGGCCACGTTACCATGCTAACGCGATCCATAACGATCCATAAGGTGAATTTGCCGCCTTTGTACATCCACGTCGGGCCAAAATGAACCTGCTCAACGAAGGGTCCTGGAAAATGCCATGATGCATGGAACGAGGAATGGGAATGTCTGCCGTGAAGGTCCCTGTTTACCTAACAGATCCTTCGTTCGTTTTATCACCTCGTCCTACTCCTTGGATCATCATTCGTGGGCCTGATTTTTGTCGTCACCTCTTTTATACTTTTGCCGACAAAAGTCACCGGGCACCTAAAGATCATTTTGGTCCTTTACACCCATTATAATGAGCGCGTTCTGGAACGCAGGCAGCTCATCGGGTTCGTCGTCTCGAATGCCTGCTCATCGTGCCTCATTCCATCAACGTCCTCCGCGGGCACTTCACCATCCCGCCTGCCGTTGCCCCCAATGCTACCTACGACCAAGCCTGTTTCCGCGGGATGAAAGAGGCGTCATTCTCCTTCCACGCCCCAGTTGGCTACATCGCTCGAGCGGACCAGGTAACTACACCGTCTCATTGCTTTTCATGTCCCATGCTAATTAGTACAGGCAGCTCAGAAGAACGAGTCAAAAGGGCTCGGGGTGAAAGTGTGACCGTTGACTCCAGAACGAAAGGGAAAGGAAAAGAAACTGCCTCACCCCGAGTACGGAGCCAAAGCCTGAACCAGTTGGAAGGACCGGGTCAACGTGAGCATATCTCCTCTTTTTCGAAGGTCTTAGGTTACCAACGGTTTCGCTGGACAGCCAGGTCACCGACATGGTACCATCGTCTAGCTGCAGAGGGTCCCAGCGAACACGACGGTGTTCTCCCCTCGCCGACGATATCGGGTAATCCCCACAGCAATCCCGACAGTCTCAGTCTCCCCCAGCTGCAAAGCCCTCAAACTTTGAATGTCCCTGGCAAGTCCTCTGCAGCTGCTCAAAGTGCAGTTTATCTGAACTTCGTCTATTGCATCGTAGGACCCTCTCAACCCCGTCCTCAATTACCAACTGTCATCGAGCTTGAACGAACTCCACTCCCTCCATGTGAGTACTCTTACTACGGCAATACCTCTGTCTGAAACCCAACCCACAGACTCGCATGATGATCCTCCACCACAAAGGCCTGGCAAACGGAAGCTGTCGGACTTCTCTGGTGAGTCTTTCGTGCCTTCGCTCTATCCGCACTTGGATTGATGGTCTTTATCGATCGATAGACACCCTCGACCCGGCTGAACACGTTTTAGACTTCAGGAATCCTCCGCCGCCTCAAGGTCGAGGTATGATAACCATCTCAGCGTTGTGCCTGGGGCGTGTTTTTCTGAACAATTCAATAGAGCCTTTACGAGGTTTCCCTAGGCAGCGAGCCTTCCGCGCGGAACCAGCGTATTCGCGGAGAGGTGCTTAAATTGGCTAGTGAACTAAAGGGTTGCACTAACAGAGACTCCAGGAACACCTGATTCTCATGCCCAGTCATATCGATCTCACGTACCCGAAAACACAGGCTCACGGAGTAGTCTGATTATGGATAGGAACATGGAGATAGGTACGTGAGTTTACTAGCTATCCGCGCTTGGGTTAATTAAACATTGCTTTAACGGCCATAGGTCCTTCACGGCCTCGCGCCTACTCGGAAGCTAGTTCATCAACGGTTCCACCTCAGGGAGCGTCGCATAGACCTGGCCGGTCGTCGTCACCGGATGGTAAAAACCAATATATTCTTCCACTTCGATCAATACTGATTCTGCCTCAGAACATCAGGGTCGGTGGTCTCCGGCTGCTGAAGGGAGTCGGCAGAATCACCAAAACGAGCTACACACTCCAATACCCAGGGAGCTGATACAGCCGTCATCCAGTTTTCTTTCTGATGATGGTAAGCCGTCGGTGTGCTCCTAGCGCCAATTCGAAACTAACTACCTTATTCAGCCTCAACTTCCCAACCTGAGGGGGAAAGCGAAGGGAACTCTGAGACGGTCGCCAGTGGCTCTGGGGCACGCTCGGCTGGGAATCCCATACGATTCCGCGAGCCCCTCACCGCTGGTTCCAGACAACAGCATCGGGTTGTCAGAGGGGGTGTCGCTGTTATGCAGGTCAAATGGGAATCGGATAGGAAGCGTAGGCAGGGCTACTTTGCGCCTGAGACGGGGTCTGAGAAATCGAAGTTTCGTCACTACAGCAAGGATGACTGTTGCTTTGATGAGTGAGGGTAACGGTAGTATGTCCATTTCGCTTTCTTCACGCATTATCCTTATTTTTATTTACACACATTCCTTGCTTACCTTGACACACTATGCCTGCAAGCATGATTGGTATCGCTACTCCCCAGGCAATGGTCAATGACGGTCGGTATGTAATGCAGTGTCAGAATCCAACCCGACAAGTGCGCATCTTAATGAAAAGCCCAAGGGGGTCGATTCTTCACATCGGTTCGAGCCTTCTCTCCGTCGATGTCAATATCGAGGCGGTTCAAATGTGCTCTCGGCGGCCACTGAGATGACCCTCTACAAAGGAAACCCCTTTTCAAGGTGGTCGTGTCCAAAAAAATCTGAGTCGTCCTCAAATAAATTGTAATGACGTGAAGACTAGCCGTAGCGCCAAGAAAGGTCTGGACTTCGGATCCTTTGCACAGCTACGTGCCTTGAGACCGTTGTCAGCTGAGACCCGCCACAGTGGCATGACTGATCATGAGCGTGTCACACACCTGGAAGGGAGAGAGGGGGCCGGACAGATTATCATTTAGATAACTCGAGCGATCCGCGTCATTCCTTCGCTGAACCTTCCAGCTGTCGTCAACCGCGAACTTTATTTGCACTGAAGAGTCGTCATGTCGGATCCCGATTTCGAAGCAAGGAGAAAGGCCGTTCAAGAATACGTCAAGCCTGACGACCCTTTGAGCTGGGATGTTGCCTGGTAGGTTCCGGCATCGTCCAAACACGAACTTATACCATGCTCATCTCGATTTGTGGGCGTCTAGGAAAAAAGGAGTTACTCCTTGGGACGATGGTATAGTCGAACCCTCCTTGATGGAAGTCATCGAAGAATCTGGAATCGCTTTCCCTCGTAAGGGTAAAGTTTTGGTTCCAGGATGCGGAGCGGTGCGTGCTCACCTGTTCGCTTTGTCTCATAAGATCATTGCTAATCTTCTTTCGTCCAATGATGCATAGGGATATGAGGCTTTCTGGCTCGCTAAACGCGGTCTGAAGGCCACTGGAATGGACATCTCGGAGACGGCGATTGAAGCTGCTAACCGGTAGGGACTTAGTGCTATGCTTCTTCGTATGCCCAGTCATGAATCCTCTGCCATCAGCGAGCGCAATAAATACCCTCAAGAAATCGTTGACAATTCGCAATTTCTTAAAGTCAATTTCTTTGACATCAAGGACATCTCCGATGAGGAACGTTACGATCTTGCGATAGACCATAGGCAAGTGTCTCACACCAAAGCTCGAATACATTGTGGTCGGGAACTGAATATTTCTATTCATAGGTTCTTTGTGGCCATTCCTCCATCCCTGCGAAATGACTGGGGTCGTCAGATGGCCGCTTTCCTCAAGCCAGGTGGATATCTAATCAACATAATCTTCCCGATTGTGCCGCCTGTCGAGGGTGGACCCCCATACACCGTTCGCTCGGATCACTATGATGGCCCCCTTGGCGAAAACTTTGAAAAGATCTACGACGAGGTTCCGACCAAGTCGTCTCCAACCCACGAGGGAAAGGAACGTGTTCAGGTTTGGCGAAGGAAGTAATAATCGTAAGATCCAATTTTCAGCTTTACTCACGGTGTACTGTAATCTAAGTCCTGCAAAAACGCGAGAAAAACGCGAGTGTCGTAAATCCGAGAATCGTGCATTTGTATAGCATTAAATCAGGTGTTGCGGCAGATCTATCTGCGCAGTGGAATGATAGGAAGCGTCCAAACGCCGATACGGGTAGACGTCTGAGTGACAGCCACTGTCAACAGTGACAAGTTTCAGTCAATTCACCAATCAGGTACGATGTTAGATCCACTACAAGTCCGTTTCATACATTTGGATCTTGTGGTTAAGCTTTTATCGGCCAATGTTAGACCAACCGCTTCATCAGATTTCGCTACGTAGATTGGAGTTGGTACTGAGTGAGGTGAGTTGCGAGAGAGCGATATGTACTGCCTGTCAACAAGAAACGTATTTGATACGACCCGGGATACTTCAGACCACCCATGTCTCGGTATTGGCTCGACCATGGCCGGAGCGTTAGAAATTTTCTCCGCTCGTAAGTACGGGAAGTCTAGGAAACACATTGAGTTCGTACCGAGTCGACCGATCGGTGTCAGATGCATCGCCAGAAGGGCGCTAGTGACCCTGATGATCGGGGGACGACAGGCGCTGGATCCCGGCCGACGCGGCCGAAAGCGTCCGCATGTTGAGCTCGCATTAGGATATCTACGAAGGTATAACATTGTACATACTCAAATTCACGATATCATGTCCTACTCTTGAAGCATGCTCTCCGTGATAGCAACCTCACTCCCATTCTCCGATCCCGCTCCGACTTCACTGACCGAATCATGATCACCATCGTGTTCGGCGGCTTCGAATGATTCAGCACCGAGCATATGTTCGAGCTCTGCGACTCGCTTTTCCCATTTTTCGACGTCAGCCAACTTCTGCTCGAGCAACGCAATCTCCCGACCAACGCTGAGCCTTTCTTCCGCAGTACCAAGTCGGGTGAGCGACCAGCGTCCTGTGCCCTCCCCGTTGAGAGTGAGGAGTTGTGTGTGGTATTTCATTAGTGACGGTCTATGAGCGTAATCAACAATGAGTAACTGAGCAACCATTCGGTAAGAGCAAGGGTACACTTACCGCAACGAAATAGTAATCAGAGTAATCCCAAGTGCCTTAGCACTTTCGTACATCCTCCCTTCAACGTCGCTCGATACCGCACTTGTACATTCTAAAGTGAAATAAAATGTTAGTTCAGCTCGCGATGTAAACCGAATTCAACTCACCATCAAGAATAGCAAACTTCGGTCGCCTGTAGAATACCCTCGCAAGCCCCAGCCTCTGCTTCTCTCCACCACTCAACACATCTCTCCACTCCTTCCTGGTCAGCCAGCCTCCCTCTCGCTCCTTCAAATATCCAAGGAAGACGCTCTCCAAAATAGCTTGCAAATCCTCCTCCGTCTTACCCGATTTCAAGAAATCATTATACGTATCAGGGTAAATGATGTTCTCCAGGAGCGATCCAGTGACCATATACGATCGTTGTGGAACAACGAACAGCGTTGGGCGAGGTCGGGGATCGGAGGGATCGTCGTTGACAGGAGAGTCGGCTGGCCTATGGATCGCAGCACCTTCGCCAAACGCAGGCCAGAGTCCCGCCAAAACGCGAGCAACGGCTGACTTTCCTACGCCGTTGCTACCAGTGATCATCAAGTGCTCTCCAGGTCGGATGGTGAGATTGAGCCCAGATACCAGATCCATCTCTTGGATACCATCTTCGTCTATGCCTCCGGGAACACGGACGTCGACGTTCTTCAGCTGAATGGCTTCGGGATCCTCGACTACGTCGATTTCGGGTGTTTGGAGGGGTGGGAGCTGGTGCAGGGTAGAGACGAGGGTGTAGATACGTGTTGTCAAGCCAGCGAGTTCAAGGAGGTCTTTGTAGGCGTACATGAGGCGACCGCCAGCATCCGCGAGGGACAGCAGGAGTCGGCGGTTGGAGATGTAGGCTGCGAGGGCAGATGAGTCGAGGGATGGCGAAACGGAACAGGCTACTCACTTTCTGTGCGTCCAGCGACGGCTTCGTCTCGGCTAGCACGTTCCCGTGCTTCGTCGGAGGGAGATGCTTGGATGCCTAGCGAACGCTTCGCTCTTGTAAACAGGATGGGTACGGCGATGAGAGCGTAGCCAGCAGCAGACCAAAGATATTTGATGACATAGTCTTCTGTCCACTCGTAGGCAATACGGATCTAAAACCATGTAAGCCGATGGAAACCTCGGTCAGCGAATCGACTCACCTTGTAAATCGAGTTAACGTGCTTGATCAGGCGCAAGTACGCCTTCGTCAAAATATCCTTCTCCCTATGTCCCCCGTTGTAGAACGCAACCTCCTCACTTTCCCGTCCCACTCGCCCCATGCCTCGTCTGTACTCACCTTCGAGTCTGGCCTCAACACTCGCCAGTCTGCCAAACGCCGGTGTCACCGCTCGCAGGATAGCGACAGTTGCGTAGTAATTGAGGAAAAGGAGCGCCGTGCCGCGCACACCGAGGGATCGCGAGAGTTGGGATGTGAAGAGGAGCATGTCGAGTGAAGGTTTGAGGAGGTTTCCGTAGAGGCCTGAGAGTGAGGCTGCCCAAGACTCGACATCGGCGGTGATGTACTGTTCGACGCCGTCCAGACCTCCATGATTCGTTTCGTGTTCGCCTTCGGCGGTGGAGCTGTGGGATGAGACACGGTAGTATCGCAAGTCGGGGTAGGCGGAGAGGTAGAGGTCATGCACGTAACGGGTTAGCCGAGTCCGGAGTGAAAGGGAGAGGATGGATTGGAAGTGGCGGATCTAGGAGGGAGTTAAATCATGTTGGATGAAACGAGCCCGGAGCTTACCATGGAGTTGGTATAGGTGCTAGGAATGGCTAGTAGGAACCACAGACCCAAACCCTTCATGAAACCCTTCCCATCCGCCTTCACGAGATCTCTGACAATCCGTCCATCAAGCCGAGCAACCAAGATGCTCAGTACTGTCCTCAGGATGAGGAAGGCGGAATGGAGAGTCAGCACTCCGACCTCTCTACTCCTCCATAGAGGACTCCGTCCCTTTCCATCCCACGACGGCGGAGGAAGGACAATTCGCAGTAGGAGTGCTCGGAGTTGTTTCAAAAATGATAGATCAATGTTCGGCTTCTTCTGGACAGATTGGGGGAGTAATGGAAAGTGTTTCTTGTCGTTCGCAAATTTCTCTTGCGGTATGGGACGTATAGGAACCTACATACGGTTAGCATCGACGCACTAGGACCAAACCAAACTTACCTTGGTTATCCTATCACGATACGGAACTAGCAAGACTTCAGCGTCTCCATTCTTCTCGTAAATCTTCTGCAATACTTGCAGATTCTCCTCCGCCGATAGTTTCTTTGCAGGGCCCTTGCCTCTCAGCAGCCGTGACGATACCGCATCAATACCTTCCTTGCCTAAACCGCCGAGCCGTGATCGTAGGAGCAGGAGAACGAGAGCCGCGAGAATGAGAGGTCTACGCTGAGCTTGGGAGATGTCTGGTAGTCGAGATGGCTTTGAGAAGATGGCCATCGCTGGCCAGCAAGGAGAGTGGGACTCCCAGATGGTTAGTTGAAGAAAGATATTAACACGAGCTTGCGTTTTGGGTGACGTCCAGGGGTTGTTTGGCATGTGAAATATATCAGTGGGTCCATGATTAGATCAATGTCAGATCTTATCTTATCTCCTAAACGCCAAAGCGGATATTGGGGAAGGCATAGTCGGGGACTCGGGGATTGAAATGAATTTACGCTCGAGCCGCGTCAGTTGCACAACCGTCGATAGGCAGGCCTTCGACAGCATGCACAGAGGCGGCAGGCAATTATGAATATCTTTACTGGAACGTCAACCGCAGTCCTCCTCAGCGCCCGATGTTGTCGGTTTGATTCGCTGGTCACTTGGGCTGCCAGCTGCAGTTACTAAGCGAGCGCGCCGAACCTCCTTCCAGCTGCCACCATGTCGTCCGTGTCGTACTTTAAGAATGCTAAGAACTTTGTAGTGAACAACCCGACGTTCAATACCTATGTCACAGGAGCTGATGGTAAGTGAACGTGAGCTCTTGCAGGAGCTTCAGCAAGCTAATGGATCTGATCCAGCGCTCCAGTTCCTGTACGAACACTCAGCAACGGGAGCTATGCACGATTCCGACGAGCGATATCCTCCCCCAGTATGCCATCCTGGAACACGCCAGGCCGTCATAGTTCGTATTGCGGATTGGTATGGATATCGAACAGGACCTGGAATGCCAATCATGTGGGTGCATGCACCTGCGGGGTATGGCAAAACTGCCATTGCCGGCACCGTCTCCAAGATGCTTGAAGAAATTGTGGGCCTCAGTTTTAGTCCTCTCGGGGCCACGTTCTTCTTCTGGAGAACATCGCCCGAACGCAACAGCCCCTCTCGCTTCATCATTACTATCGCTTACCAACTTGCGGTGTCCATCCCCGAACTTGCACCCCACATCGAAATCGCAGTCAAACGGAACCCGATGATTCTCAGGAAAACGCTGGAGGTCCAAATGTTCAAGCTGATTGTCGAACCGTTTAAAGCCATAGGCAGGCTGGAGGGTATCCCCAACCGGTTGGTTATCATTGACGGGCTCGACGAGTGTATCAACTCGGAGCAAGAGTCTCGAGTGGAGAAGAAATACGCCGAAGATCAGGAAAAGGTCCAAATCCGGGTCCTCAAACTCATCCACATCCTGCAATCTCATCACCTCCCCCTCTCCTTTTTGATACTCAGCAGACCGGAGCCCTGGATTGAGAAGCACATAAGCGCATGGCGGTCCGAGGATGCAGTGGAGGTGGTGGACTTGTACGAAATAGGGGATCATATGAACGATGTGGAGAAGTACATAAGGGCGGAACTGACCCGTATCTCATCGAGCATTGAACCACAAGTGGTGGAGGAGTGGCCGACAGAGAACATCGTGCGCGTCTTTGTTTGGAAGACCAACGGTCACATGCTCTACGCTTCCACCGCTCTCCAGCACATTGACGACCCATATGACGACCCGCGGAAACGCCTCAAGGATATTCTCGATTCATCCCCCAACTCGCACCCTGACCTTGAACACTCGACCACGTTCTCCTCCCTTTTCGAGCTCTACAGACAGATCCTGCGATCTTGCCCTGCAAGCCAACGCTCTGTCTTGGTCGAGGTGCTCGAAGACATCATTGTGGCCAGCATTGATAAGCATTTCAATGTGAATGCTGGTCTCCGCCGTGCTCTCGCCACCCTGGACTCCGTATCTGGTCGAGCACCAGGCTGTGGGGTCAGGGCCATTCGGGGCCTTCATGCAGTGCTCCGCCTATCCAACACCACCACAAACACCACCAATGCCGCCTGGTACACCGGGTGGTTAAACCCTTTCATTCACTCCTCCTTTGTCGAATTCTTGACAAATCCTATGCTCTCATTGGAATTTGCCGTCGACACTGGGAGGGCGAGGCGGCGGCTTTTACGGAATTGTATTGAATGCATTTCTGTCATTACCAGCCAAACTGAAGTAGAAGAAGATCACCTCCAGTATGCTCTGCTTGCTTTTCGACCCCTTTGGATCAAGACCTGGTGGAACGAAGAAGAGCTACGTCGTGAAGCCGAATATCTTGAAATGGTCAAAAGGCTACTGACCGTCGACCTTACGACCTGTTTCATCAAGGTCTTCACCCGTCGCGAAACGTGCTTGACGCCCACCTATATGAACTGCCGCTTAGGCGTACCGCACAGAGCCCCCAAACCCATCGGTCCAGCAAAGCTTCATTTTAGCAAGGACCTCGTACCCCTCGTTGAGCGGGCTTTCTTCCATGTTCAATCGTCCATGGAAGGAGCCTTGCTTTCTCTGCTCGATCAATTTCGGCATAATCGCATCTCCGGCTACTGGTGGTCTCCCGAATTCACCGACGGTCTGGAACTCTACTTATTTTCGCTCTGCGACCGCACGGCAAACTCGAACCAGTGGAAGTCTGACAAGATTGTCAAGGCGTTAAAGAACCTTCGACACGAACGGAAGGAGAACTGTTTTTTCGACCAATTGATCAGGGAAGTTGAAGGCTATCTCGCCATGTCTTGGCCCTCACCGATGCAGCCAGTCTTAAATTTCATCAGCTGCGATGATTCATAAATTGAAACATATTGCTGGTAGGTAGCGTGCGCACAATACATGTAGCATCATTCTACTAGCGACAAGATTTACGCAGTGGGATGACAAGGAAAAATCACCGGCGGATACTCCTCTATATCCTCGATGTATTTACATATCATAAGTGTCGATAACAAGGATATGGACTGCTGATACAGGCATCGACTTCGAAGGCAGGGAGGCGACTCTACCTGAAACTTGGCTCAGTGGGTTCCAAAGACACTATAAGAAATTCAAAAGCGCAAATGGAACTACAGAATTGAGGTCCTTGAACTCCCAGATCACTTTTCTATACGTTGTCCAAGTCTCTGTCTATTCATTAGTAATTATCTACTTCTGGAGTCCGTCCTCGAACTTGGACTTTACTCGAAGAAGCAGTCAGCCGGAGTTCGATGGGTCTCAGGAAAGTGTTAGAGGCTCGGGTTGTCCAGCCCTTCAAGGCCTTGGGCCGGTTGGAAGGTACCCAAATCGGTTATTGATCATTGACGGGCTCGACGAATATATCAACGCGGAGCGAGGATCACGGGTGGGGAAGAAGTATGTCAAGGATCAGGATAAAGGTCGAGTACTCGTCCTCGATGTCATGCACACGCTCCTATCCTTTTTCCACCCCTTCTCCTTTCCGATTCTGAGCGGACCAGAGCCCTGGATACAGGAGCAAGCTGCAATGGAGCTCATGGATTTTTATAAGGCTCATATTAACGAGGTGGAGAATTACATACAGACGGAACTATCCCGCATTTCAGTAAACATTATAATTAACCCACCTCAAGAGAATGTGTTGCGCAGCTATGCTCAGAAGACCCGTGGACACAGCATGATCCTCTACGCTTCCACCGTCATTCGGCATATTGACGACACAAACGACGACGCGCGGAAACGTCTCAGCAACCTTCCGGTTACCTCGATTCATCACTGACCTTTCTCTCTCTGTTGGCTCTCGTGACTCACAGACCCTGCGATTTTGACCGCAAGTAAACGCTCGCTCATGGTTGAGGTGGCCGAAGATCTCGCTTGAGCATCTGCTGGTTTCACGGCAAACTCTGACAATCACCGTGCTCGCGCCATCCCGGATTTCCGTACTGTAAAACGCTGGGTATGTAATGCCAGAGTCATTCGAGGGATTGTCCACCTTTCAGCGCTCACGCATCGACGATGCGGAGGACCGGAGACCGCTAGGCGCCGCTTTCACCCACCTCTCCTTCAACGAACTCTCGAAGAACCCCCAATTCTGATCGCATTTTGCCGTTGGGTGGCACTGAAGATTTTCATCTAAGTATCTTAAATGCGTTTCTGCTATGGTGATGCAAAGTAAGTTGGAAGAAATTCACCTCTAGCATGCTCTGCTCGCGCTTCCACATTTTTNGGGTCGCGTTATGGTTGCGGAAGGATGTACGCCTTCGTAAGGCCGTATATCTCTTAGCGTCCAAAAGATTACTATTGGCACTCATTAAGCTCTTCACCCATCGTGGTGTTGAGCTATTCGACGCCTTCCCCGAACGAACAGTCGTAGGATATCTAGCACGGAATTTTAATGACTCGCTCAAGCAATAGAAAACGAGGCTCTCGCCCAACAGGCGATTCCTCATGTCCACACTTCGAGGGAAGGAAAGCCTTTGGTTTATCCAAGTGGTCTAGCAGGTCGATGGAAAACTGGGCAGAACGGAAGAAGATGCAGTCGAATAGGGAATGGTTGAGCGGATATGCTCTATCATCGTACAAGAAATGCGAACCAGTGTGAGTCTGACAGAGCCTTTGGGGCTTTGAAGAGCTTTCGGTGTGAGTAGAGCAGCGTTTCGACCAATTGATCGAAGTGACTGAGCAGCTCAGGTTATACGAGAATCTACCGCTCCAGCCCGTTGTAGAGTACGGTCGTGAGAAGCCCGCCTCGTGACGCTCTCCTTAAAGTGCCAACGAGTCCTCAGCGCTTCAGTACTTGCTACAATGTGTGATCGAGTGATTTTGTGCTAATAAATTGAGTATACTAGGTCCTAACGACGGTGGATACATCCGCAGGTTGCCCATTGATGAGCCGAGATATTAGTACAAGCGCCCGACAAGCGCTCGATGTCAGGTGGACTAGGCGTGGGGAATTTCACAACTGGCGCAAGGCTAGGCAGTGCACGAGCCCTCAAATCCATCAATAACAGTACTGCCACTTCTTTCAGCTCTCGCCATGATGTCGTCCGTATCTTACTTTAAGAACGCGAAGAACTTTGTAGCGAACAACCCAACGTTCAATACTTATGTTTCGGGCACTGATGGTAAGTGATGACAGAGATTCAGAAAAATAATAATGTACCTGATTATACCAGCACTCCAATTCCTGCACGAGCATTCGGCGACTGGAGCCATGCACGATTCCGAGGAGCGATTTCCTCCCCCAATGTGCCATCCTGGAACTCGCGAGGCCGTCGTGATTCGTATCACAGATTGGTATGGATATCAGCAAGGCCCTGGAAAGCCAATTCTGTGGGTCCATGCACCTGCGGGGTATGGCAAGACTGCCGTCGCTGGCACCGTCTCGAAGATGCTCGAAGAAACCGTGGGTCTCGATTTCAGTCCTCTCGGGGCCACGTTCTTCTTCTGGAGGACATCCCCCGAGCGCAACAGCCCTGCCCGATTCATTACCACCATCGCTTATCAGCTCGCGATGTCCATCCCCGAGCTTACACCCCACATCGAAAGCGCAGTCAAGCGGAATCCGATGATTCTCAGGAAAGCGCTAGAGGTTCAACTCATCAAGCTGATCGTCGAGCCCTTCAAGGCCGTGGGCGAGTTGGAAGACATCCCAAAACGATTAGTTATCATCGACGGGCTCGACGAGTGTATCAACTCGGAGCAAGAGTCTCGAGTGGAGAAGAAGTACGCAGAAGATCAGGAGAAAGTTCAAATTCGAGTTCTCGAACTCATTCACACCCTCCAATCTCATCGCCTCCCCCTCTCGTTTCTGATCCTCAGCAGGCCCGAGGCCTGGATCAAGCAGCACATCGAGTCGAAATCATTCAACAGCGTCGTAGAGACTGTGGACCTATACGAAGTAGGAGATCGGATGGGCGACGTGGAGAAGTACGTACGGGCTGAGCTTTCTCGCATCGCAGCAAACATCGGGGACGAGGGGTGGCCCGGAAAGGTCATCGCTGATCGCTTCATTTCGAATACCAATGGCCACATGCTCTACGCTTCGACTGTCATTCGACACATTGAAGATCCTTACGATGACCCTCGAGAACGCCTCAACAATATACTCGACTCATCCTCCAAGTCAAACCGAGACCTCACACACTCAACCCCTTTCTCCTCCCTTTACGAGCTCTATAGGCAGATCATGCGATCCTGCCCGGCAAGCAATCGCTCGCTCATGGTCGAGGTGCTTGAAGACCTCATTGTGACGCGCTTTGAATTTCCGAGAGGTTTTGGCTTGCAACGTGCTCTCGCCGCCCTGGATTCCTTGTCTGGTCGGGCGCCAGGTAGTGGCATCCGAGCTGTTCGAGGTCTCCATGCTGTTCTCTGCCCAATTACTTTCACCAGCCGTGACCAGTATTTTCTGGACCCTTTCATTCATTCCACTTTCCCCAAATTCCTCATGGACCGTAAGCTCTCATTGGAATTTGCTATCGACGTCAAAAAAGGATTTCGACGACTCTTCTGGAAATGCCTCGAATGCGTGTCCACCGTTACCATGCAAACCAAGTTGGATGAAGAAAGCCACCTTCACTTTGCTCTTCACAGCTTTCGATACATTTGGATTCGGGTCTGGCGGAGCACTGGCAAAGAGGTCATGCGATCATGTAAAGCTGAATATCTCAAAGCTATCCACAAATTGCTCGCAATCGACTTGACGACTTGTTTTATCAAGCTTTTCAGTTATCCTCGATTTGGCCGCTACAGAGGATTACCTTTCTTATCTATGTTCATCGGCTCATTCGACCATTTCGGCGCGGAGTTTGCGTCTCTCGTCCAACAGGCTTTGGTCCATGTTCGATCTTCAATGGAGGGAGCGTTCATTTATCTGGTAGACCGATTCAGGCAAGATAGTATCCTCAACCTCGAAATTTCGTCTACACCATGTTTTAGGGAGTTGGGCGACTACGTGGTTTGGAGCGTCCGCTTGAATCGGTGGCCTTCGAAGGATCTTGCTCGGGCATTGAAGAATCTGCTACGCGAACACAAGGAGGGCTTCGAAGTACTGCTGCTGGCATTGCTGGATCATATTGAATCTTCTGATATACATACTCATTTCATCCCATTTCTACAAGACGTTGTCAAGGACGAGGATTAGATGTCTGGCTATCGGTAATACGTAGCTCGCCTTGTAGTAATATTCTACCAACACTGCATAATTTAGTGACAAAGAGACGCAGCCGGTGGCGAGGGGTGGCTGAGTTTCTTAACCACTCCTCGCTCGCCGAACTCCTGGTAGGAAAATGGTCGGAGCTCACTAGAGTTCAATATCAATCGGAAGAGAGGAAATAAACAAACGACATGGTAAGGATGTGAGATCATCTTCGACCTACTTTGGAAGAATGGCCATGGTCTTGGCCCTGGACATGGAAAGAGGTCGTCAAAAACGAATACTTATATTATATATATCTTTCCTCAGTCAAGAGGCTACTGGAATTTGCCCTTATGGCCTGTGTCATCGTTCGCCAGTGTTGGAGAGCGGCCAGGGTATATCATCGTTCTTACGTTCCCATCGAAACGTAGATATGGTGCCAATCGTTACATTGTCCCCCGCTCTTGTACGCAGATCTTCGAGTTTGACTGGCTTGTTGGGCATCTATACGGTTGAAGGACTTTGGTTACGAGCAGCGAGAGCGTTTCGACCGGTTGATGCAGGATGTTCGTAGGGAAGCAAAGTGGTATCGCATTGAGATGGAGCCTATTCTCTTGTACATTCACGACGATGTGTAGGGAAGACCATTAGAATTTAGACGAAGAGGCTATTTGTGTCGAAACTGTCAAAAGGCAAAGTCCGGAAAGATCGAGTTTCGGGCGGTTGAGGGCCAAGATGAAGTGGTCCGGTCACCTATTCATAGAACTGAAGAGATCCGAATTCGGATCTACCGTGACGATAATCGGGAACGAGAGACGGTCGATGGCGATAAGATCAGACCTGGGGTGAAGAGTGCGGGATTAGAGGTCAAGCGTCTCCACGGAAGCTTTTGAGAGGGATCCAGGTTCGAGGGAGGATGAGAAGGGACCAAAATGCGCGGAAAATACAGTATTTCGACTAGACGTTCGTTTGCAAGTTACTTCTTAGTGGCGAGAGCAAGGAGTCCAGATATGTATGCCGACGAGAATCAGGCTAGTATGTTGAGATACTGATGGCTTGCGATGATGTCGAGGAAGTCTGTCCCAATCCGTGATGGGAATTGGCCTCGAGGCCGACCATGCTCAGCTGACAGCACAAAAACATATTGACCGTCGAGCCCCTCCCCACATTATTATGATATGAAGAATCAGATAACCGTGGGCGTAAGGTGGGGCTGATGCAGTATGATTTTATCGGATTGGAGTCTTGGAGAAAACGAAGGCAGTGTTGGAAAGCAGTAGAAAGGAAGAGAACAAAAACTCCGTGCCGCAGCAGCTGGACGCGTCGATGGCCGGCCGAGGCATCGGAGTTGGAAATGAGTCAGCAGCCCGCTCGAGCGCCAGTCGTGTCTACTCTCTTTGCTCTACACCACAACCATCGATAATATGCAGGTCGACAATTTGCATAGAGGCAGCAATGCCTGGGACATTGCAGACCTCCTCCACCCAGAATTCTTCATCGGAAACCCTAACCCCTCGCCCAGCGGCAGCTTCTCGTCGTCGTCGCGCGAGAGCACCCCCATGTCCCACCATCTCCCGACCCCGCCCCAGCCGCCGCCCTATCCCGCCTTTCCATCGACGTCGGGCAGCCCTCTTGGTGACCACACCTCCGATGCACTGTTCGACTTCCTCGACACCGGCGACGACGGCCCCAAGCTCATGAACGATGCTCCCTTTGACCTCCCCACCTTCGATTTCTCCACCATGCCATTGATGATGACATCCCCGATGCCCGCCGGAGGCAGCGATGGGGGGATGAGCGATTTGAATGCACTGATGGGCATGGGCGCGGTGGAGATGGGCATCGATCCCCAGCTTGTGGATTCCCCCGTGCCACTCGTCGTCATGGAGGAAGAGGAGGAAGAGAAGACTACGAGCTCACCACCAGCACCACCAGCACCAGCCCCGCAACAAGATCGACTTACGCTCACCATCGCCCCTGTCAAGGTGGGCGGTCGGGGCAGTGCTCGTCGTGGGACCATTCAGAGCGGTGGTATCTCCAAAAAGAGCAGCGCAGCACCACCCGCTGCAGTCGCTATCTACCCCGGTAGCGTGTTGAAGGAGAACAAGGAGAACGTGCGGGGAGCAGGAGCAGGAAGGGGGCGGAAGACAGCGGCTACACTCCCCAGTCCGCCCAGTTCGCATCACGAAGAGGAGGCGGCAGAAGAGGAGGGCGAGAGGGAGGACGCACTGCCACGACCTGCGCAAACCAACACCAACACCATCTTGACCGGCAACGCACTCGTCGCTCATGGTCGCAAGGTCACACCTTTCGATCTGGGCATCGATGGGCTCAGCATTAGCGCATCGTTTGCGATCCCACCCGGAACATTCAATGTCACCACGCCGAGTGCCGTCGGCAGCTCCAGTGGATTGGGTGTCAACGCTTTGATTGGCGCCAACGCCAGTGGGTCAGGCTTCAAGGTGGGCAAGGCGGCTCCAGCAACGAGGGAAGGCTCCGTTGTGGACATGGACGGGGACGAGCATGGAGACGACCTTCCTGCGGACTGGCGACCGAGCGCCGAGATGCTGGCGAAGATGAGCAGCAAAGAGAAGAGGCAGCTCAGGAACAAGATCAGCGCACGAAACTTCCGAGTTCGACGAAAGGGTAAGTACCTTCCTTATGTTTCTTTTCCTCGTCATAACGTCGCTAATTGACCACCACAGAATATATCTCCACCCTCGAGCTCGACATCGCTGAGCGTGATCGACTCTTGGAAGCTATTCGCACAGAACTCGGCACAAGTCTTAGCGAGAATGTGGCGCTGAGGCAGGAGATCGAGGCCCTCAAGCGGAGTCTTCTCGACGGCCGGGGCACCAATGCTCCCAGCTACCAGGACGCGACCAGCAATCTCCCACCCCCCGCACCTCTTCCCGAGAGGAGTGCTGCGGATATGCTAGCGCTCAGAGAGCAGCAGCAGCAACAGCTCGGTATGTTCACCGACTTCCCCTTCGCGATGCCACTTCTCACAGATCGTTCGATAGCCTCGAGCAGCAATCTCTTGCGACCCAATACGCAGAAGGACCTTCCCAACAACAACACTGGCGCCAACGGCAGCGCCTTCTGGGGTGGAGCCGCAGCCGGCGGCGTTCTCCCTGTGCATACCGCGTTCGTGCCTAGCGTGGCGAGTGGCTTTGCAAATATGGGCAGGATGAGTGAGTACACATGCCTTCTGTCCCCGTCGCCGATGGCTTATGATCCGAATCCCAGATGCTGCTTCGTATACCCCAGTCCCGGCCAAGGTCGGCTTGGGTTTGCAGGAGAATATGAACCCACTTATGAGCCGCTTGTCCGCCTCTCGTGAGAACGAGGAGAAGGCGGCCGAGACGGAGGCTAGGGAGAACGAGGGCAAGGAGAACAAGGCGGTGACGTTCGAAGGGTTCGCGGATATGAACATGTTCACGATGAAGAGCATGGACGCGTRCGTATTTTTTTTATTGAATATATTATCTATTTGGCATGCTGACGCTGGCGATCAGCTATCGTATGCACTTGTGGGGCAAGATGTCCGCTCAGTATCACTGGCATCAGCAGCAGGGTATACGAAGCAGTGTCTGGGATTCGGATTGTAAGCCATTGGCAACGGGGACAGAAGGCGTGTGCACTCACTCATCCTGCCCATATTCGCAAAGCCACTCGCCACGCTAGGCACAAACGCGGCATGCACAGGGAGAACGCTGCCAGTTGCAGCTCCACCCCAAAAGGCGCTGCCGTTGGCGCCAGTGTTGTTGTTCGGAAGGTCTTTCTGAGTACTGTTTTGCAAGATATTGCTGCTCGAGGCTATCGAATGATCTGTGGGAAGTGGCATCGCGAAGGGGAAGTCGGTGAACATACCGAGCTGTTGCTGCTGCTCTCTGAGCGCTAGCATATCCGTAGCACTCCTCTCGGGAAGAGGTGCAGGAGGTGGGAGATTGCTGGTCGCGTCCTGGTAACTGGGAGCATTGGTGCCCCGGCAGTCGAGAAGGCTTCACTAGAGAGCCTCGATCTCCTGCCTCAGTGCCACATTCTCGCTGATACTTGTTCCTCGTTCTGTGCGAATCGCTTCCAGGAGTCAATCACGCTCAGCGATGTCGAGTTCAAGAGTAGAGAAATATTCTGTGATGAACAATTAGTAATGTTATGTCGAAGAAAGAAGCAATAAAGAAGGTACCCACCCTTTCGTCAAACTCGGAAATTTCGTGCACGATCTTGATCCTGAGTCGATTCTTCCCCTTGCTGATCGTCTTTGCCGGCATCTCAATGCTGAGTCCCCAGTCAGCAGGAAGGGCGTCTCCATGCTCATCCCTATCCATGTCCGCAACGGAGCCTTCCCTCCTGCCTTGCCCCTCTCGAAGCCTGACCCACTGACACTGACACCTAATCTACTAGAGCTGCTGACGGCACTCGGCGTGGTGACATTGAAGGTTCCAGGTGGGATTGCAAACGATGCGTTGATGCTGAGCCCACCAATGCCTGGATCGAAGGGTGTGACCTTGCGACCATGAGCAACGAGTGCGTTTCCGGTCAGGATGATATTGGCGTTGGTGGTGGTTTGCGCTGGTCGTGGCGGTGCATCCTCCTTCTCGCCCTCCTCTTCTGCTGCCTCCTCTCCGGAAGGCGGACTAGAGAGTGTAGCCGCCATCTTCCGCCCCCGTCCTGCTCCTGCTCCCCGCACATTCTCCTTGTTTTCCTTCAACACGCTACCGGCGTAGAGAGCGACTGCAGCCGGTGCTGCGCTGCTCTTTTTGATTAAAACCCGCTCTGAATGGCCCCGCGACAAGCACTCGATCTTGTTGCAAGGGTGGTGCTGCTGGGACGGTTGGTGATGTCGTGGTCTTCTCTTCCTCGGCTTCCTCCATGACGACGAGTGGCACGAGGGAATCCACGAGCTGGGGATTGATGCCCATCTCCACCGCGCCCATGCTCATCAGGGCATTCAAATCGCTCATCCCCGTACCGCTGCCTCCAACTGACACGGTGGACAAATCAGTGTTGCGGAGGCCAAAGGAGTATCGTTTCTGAGCCTGGAGCCGTTGTCGCCGTCGAGGTGGTCAAATAGTGCAACGGAGGTGGGGTCACCGAGAGGGCTACCCGACGTCGATGAAAAGGCAGGATAGGGCTGAGGCTGGGGCGGGGTCGGGAAATGGTGGGACATGGGATGCTCTCGCGCAACAACAACGAGAAGCTACCGCTGAGCAAATTGTTACGGTTTCCGGCAAAGATTTCGGGGTGGAGAACGTCAGCAATGTCCCGGGCATTGCTGCCTCTATGCAAATCGTCGACCTACACATTACCGATGGGTGTGACGCAATGAAAAGACTCTATACATGACTGACGCTCAAGCGGGTCGCAATAGGTGGCCACTCGAGCTATCGAATGATGTGAGAAGCGGTATCGGGAAAGGGTACACTGGTAAACATACAGAGCGGTCATTACTGCTACCTTTTGAGCGCCAGCATATCCGCTGGACTTCTCTTGGGAGATTGCTTGCGACGTCCTGATCGCTGGGAGCACTGGTGCCCCGACCCTTGAGAAAACCAGAAGCTCGAGAGTGGAGATAAATACGCGACGGTGACTGCGACCTTGGACTGGAGAAAGAAAATACAGTTGCCGATCAACTTGATGTTCTCTTGGCGTGCCTGACTGAGTTGGAAAAAGTGATGGCGGCCGACCGGTGCCGGTGAGGCGCTGTCTTCGCTCGTTCACCCACACCAAGTCTCCACCATTGAATATTTCTATCTCTATGGCCGGATTTCGAGCTCTGTTCCAGAGAGAACAAATTCTTCTATCATGATCATCGATATTATGTCTCACGAGACCAGTAAGCTGGCGCATGATAAGAAACAGTCTAAGCGCCCAACAAGCTAAGAGGCTGTGGACAACGTGTTGAGCTCTGGCGTCCTCACAGCCAAAAAGGTGTGAAGGCTGAGTCCCATCGACAGCTCTGCTGCTAGCCCCCTTCACATTCTACCACCATCATGGCGAACCGTGCAAACTCGAGGTTCAGCCCCTACCCTCAGCGTCCTGCCCCTGGGACGGTTGATGACGGCGACGTCCAAGGTCATCGAGGAGGAACCCGTAACCGCAACCACTTTGCAAGAGACAGCCTTTTACCTGTCCCTCAGACCGTATTCTTTCAGCAGGGAAGCCAGGCACCCATCTTCAATGCTCCTATCACAGGAGGTGTCAATCACTATGCCTCAGGTATAGACGGTGCGTAAAACCTTTCCTCATCTAAAGATTTCATCTGCTAACCTCGATGTGCTAGCCCTTCAAACTCTTTACGATCACTCGGCCACGGGAGCGATGCACGACTCCGATGAACGATTTCCTCCCCCATTGTGCCATCCTGGAACTCGCGAGGCCGTTGTGATTCGTATCAAGGATTGGTACGGGTATCAGCAAGGCCCCGGAAAGCCGATTATGTGGGTCCATGCACCTGCGGGGTACGGCAAGACTGCCATCGCCGGAACTGTCTCAAAGATGCTCGAAGAAATCGTGGGCCTCGACTTCAATCCTCTCGGGGCCACCTTCTTCTTCTGGAGAACGTCCGCCGAACGCAATAACCCCGCTCGCTTCATCATTACGATCGCTTATCAACTTGCAATGTCCGTCCCCGAACTCGCCCCCCACGTCGAAAATGCAGTCAAGCGGAATCCGATGATTCTCAGGAAGGCGCTGGAGGTTCAACTAGTCAAGCTGATCGTCGAGCCATTCAAGGCCATAGGCGATTTGCGAGGTATCCCAAATCGATTGGTTATCATCGACGGTCTCGATGAATGTATCAACTCGGAGCAGGAATCACGGGTGGTGAAGAAGTACGCGGAAGACCAGGAGATAGTTCAAGTCCGAATGCTCGATCTAATTCACACCCTACAATCCCACAACCTCCCCCTCTCGTTCCTGATCCTTAGCAGACCAGAAGCATGGATCAAGCAGCATATCGAGTCAAGCTCGTTCACGGATTTGGTGGAGGTAGTGGATCTCTACGCGCTTGGGGATCACATGAAAGATGTGGAGAAGTACGTACGGGCCGAACTCTCTCGCATCGCAGCAAAAATTGGGGACATGGAGTGGCCTACGAAGAGTATTGTAGACAGCTTCGTTCGGAAAACCAACGGGCACATGGTCTACGCTTCGACCGTTATCCGGCACATCGACGACCCATACGACGACCCGCGGAAACGCCTCAAAGACATCCTCGACGCTCCAACCGACTCAAATCCTGACTTTGCGCACTCCACCCCTTTCTCCTCCCTTTACGAGCTGTATAGGCAGATCATGCGATCTTGTCCAGAGAGCAATCGCTCGCTCATGGTCGAGATACTCGAAAACATTATTGTAATCGCCGACTTTTTCAGTAAAAAGCATGGTCTCTCTCGTGCCCTCGCAACCCTTGACTCTCTGTCTGGTCGAGCGGCAGGCTGTGGGGCCAGAGCCATTCGCGGCCTCCATGCAGTCCTCCACATATCAGATCCCAATCCGCTCGCGCTTTTGGCTTCCCAACTAAATCCTTTCATCCACTCCTCCTTTGTCGAGTTCTTGACGAACCCTATGCTCTCATTTGATTTCGCCGTCGACAAGAAGAAGGGAAGTCGACGACTTCTATGGAATTGTCTCGAATGCATCCCCGCCATTAACAGCCAAAGTGAGGGAGAAGGAGATCACCTCCGGTTTGCCCTTTGCACATTTCAATTCCTCTGGGTGAGGGCCTGGTCGAGCAAAGAGGATGCACAGCTTGGCCAGGACGAATATGTCAAAATGGTCCAAAAGTTACTAACCATCGACCTTACGGCCTGTTTCATCGAGGTCCTTGACCATCCTGGCTGGGGGATCTCGCACCCCGCTTATACCACCGTATATGTTTTTGACTCGAATTTCGCTCATTCGCTTGAGCATCTGCCCAAGGAGTCCGACCCTATTTCCCAACAGGCCATTATGCATCTTCTCTCTTCGACAGACCGAGTCATAGTCCATGTCTGCAAACAACCTCAGGCTGTACTCATGGTTGAGTTGGTGAATCCAGTGGATTTGAAAGGCTACTTGACGAAGCTCCACATTCGCTCGACACATTCGAACCGGCGGAAATCTGACGAAGTTGCTCAGGCTCTGAATGAGCTTCGGCTTAACTTGCAGGGGTGGCCAAATCTTTGGGAAGACAGAGACCCACCTTCGGGTTGGAGCTCAAACCTTCGGCCAATTCTAGACTACATCCGCCAGAACGATCTTTAGACTTAGTACGTAGGCAGCCCAGCATGTAGTATTCTACCAACCCAGCCATGACCACGATACGGCCTTTTCTGTAGTATGTACCGCATAGCGAGAATGGGGCTTCAGTGTTTTACCCGTGTACCCTATATTTTAGGTATTTGTACAAGGAACGAATGTACCACATAAACTTGGACATCCTTTCTCTCGTCGTCTTGGACTATTCGTCGGAAGTTATCATGACACTGATTACGCGCCCTATGAACCCGAGCTGCAAAAATGAATTCGAAAAACCAGGACGAGGCCGAGATTCATCCAGCGAAAGAGTCTCGAGAGCAACAGCATGCACGAGCGCTCATGAACACCTCAGAAAGCGCTGGCCCCTCGGCAGAATAAGAACGACACGACAGATCACAAGAAGCCAGAAACCAGAAAATAGAAAATCGCATTAAATAATTTATTATTCGTAGTAACTACCACTTCGAATCCACCCTAGCAAGACGAGGGCGATAAGACTCGGGAGAAAAAATTACACTAAAAACTACACATCGACGACGACGACGACGAGAACGTCCGACTCGATTCATTCGAATAATCTTGATCAACCTCGACTTCGACTTCGACACGACGATATCGAATCGAATCGGTTGATTGGGGTTCGCCACGCCTACACGCTTGTACCAAGCTCACTACCAACCAAGTCGGTGTATATGCAAGGTCGCGTGGACGGGGTTGGACGTTTGGAAAGGGAAGAGGAAGAAGAGAGAGAGAGAGACGAGGCAACGAGGGAATTCTTTAAACGAAAAGTCATTCTTGGATACTACGAAGATCATGATGATGAGAGGTGACAGGAACAGTAAAGAGATAGAGACAGAAGGAAAGACGTATTACTTTGTACTAAGTAAGAAACCGCAGATCAAAGAGAAAAGAAAAGGAGAGATGTAACACAGAAGGCAGCCGAGGCAAAAGACATAGAAGTGGAACGAAAAAGAGACGAACAATGAGCGGGGAGTAAACACTCGATCGAGAGAGATCCTTTCAGACATTTTCGCAGCCGTCCACCTCGTCCACACTCCGCTCAATCCCTCCTCGAAATCCTCCTCACGAATCCCCCACACGCTGCACTCACACACGCCGGCGGGCACTCATTCGATCCCAACGCCAAACCCCTCATCTTCTCCTCGAGGGAATCGGTCAAGCCAGCAGGCTCCTTTGACGTCAAGGCAGCCGACGACGGTGATGATGACGACGGCACGGCAGCCCCCAACACAGGACTCGACGGTACGCTCCAACTTCCACCCCGACTCACATTCCTTGCCGGCACCACACTCTTCCTCTCCCGTTCCTTATCCTCCTCGATATCCACCACCCTCACGACAGCCTTGCCTTCCAACACCCTCCTGACCTTATCCTCGTCCCAATTCTGCTTCGACTGACCGCCCCTCGGTGATGGCGACGACGACGATCCAGAGAACGCATCCCAGAATGCCTGACCCATCCTCCTGAGGACTGTCTGGCTTGCGACAGCAGCCAACATCGCTGCCTGCGCCTGCTGCTCTCGCTGCAGCTGAACCTGCCTCACCCGCTCCTTCTCCTTCTCATCAGACGGCGACGATGACGACGACTTCTCCTTCCCAGACGATTGTGAGAACAACGCGGTCGATCCCTTCCCGCTGAGCAGAGCAGCCAAAAGAGGATGGTGCACGTCGCTCGTATTCGATACGTTGGCAAGCGGAAGGCGCTCGGATGACGATGACGATGATGTCGACGCTTTGCCCGACAAGACACCCGCCGACACACTGGTGAAGTACGACGGCCGCAACCCAGCTGCCAGACCCGACAGCTGTTGACGTTCCTGCTGGTGCTGATACATGTTCTGTTGACGCTCCTGTTGCTGCAACTGCTGCTGATGCCAGTGATACTGAGCGGCCATCTTGCCCCACAAGTGCATACGATAGCTGATCGCCAGCGTCAGCATACCAAATAAATAATATATTCAAAAGGAAAAATACGTACGCATCCATGCTCTTCATCGTGAACATGTTCATATCCGCGAACCCTTTGAACATCACCGCCTTGTTCTCCTTGCCCTCGTTCTCCCTAGCCTCCTTCTCGGCCGCCTTCTCCTCGTTCTCACGAGAGGCCGACAAGCGGCTCACAAGTGGGTTCATATTCTCCTGCAAGCCCAAGCCGACCTTGGCCGGGACTGGTTGCAGCAACAGGAGCGTCAACAGAACATGTATCAGCACCAGCAGGAACGTCGACACCTGTTGGGTCTGGCAGCTGGGTTGCGGCCGTCGTACTTCACGAGTGTGTCGGCTGGTGTCCTGTGGGGCAAAGCGTCGACATCATCGACATCGTCATCCGAGCCCCTGCCGCTTGCCAACGTTTTGAATACGAGCGACGTGCACCATCCTCTTTTGGCTGCTCTGCTCAGCGGGAAGGGATCGACCACGTTGTTCTCACCGTCTGGGAAGGACAAGTCGTCGCCACCGTCTGATGAGAAGGAGAAGGAGTGGGTGAGGCAGGTTCAGCTGCAGCGAGAGCAGCAGGCGCAGGCCGCGATGTTGGCCGCTGTCGCAAGCCAGACAGTTCTCAGGAAGATGGGTCAAGCATTCTGGGATGCGTTCTCTGGATCGTCGTCGTCGTCACCAACGAGGTGTGGTCAGTCGAAGCAGAATTGGGACGAAGATAAGGTTAGGAGGGTTTTGGAGGGCAAGGCTGTCGTGAGGGTGGTGGATATCGAGGAGGATAAGGAACGGGAGAGGAAGAGCGTGGTGCCGGCGCGGAATGTGAGTCGGGGTGGAAGTTGGAGTGTGCCGTCGAATCCTGTGTTGGGGGCCGCTGTGCCCTTATCATCATCGCCGTCGTCGGCTGCCTTGACATCAAAGGAGCCTGCTGGCTTGACCGATTCCCTCGAGGAGAAGATGAGGGGTTTGGCGTTGGGGTCGAATGAGTGCCCGACGGCTTGTGTGAGCGCGGCATGTGGGGGATTCGTGAGGAGGATTTCGAGGAGGGATTGAGCGGAGTGTGGACGAGGTGGACGGCTGCAAAAATGTCTGAAAGGATCTCTCTCGATCGAGTGTTTACTCCCCGCTCATCGTCCGTCTTTTTTTTTTCGTTCCACTTCTATGTCTTTTGTCTCGGCTGGCTCTGTCATACATCTCTCCTTTTCCCTTCTCTTTGATCTGCGGTGTCTTACTTAGTACAAAGTAATACGTCTTTCCTTCCGACTCTACCCCTTTACTGTTCCTGTCACCTCTCATCATCGTGATCTTCGTAGTATCCAAGAATGACTTTTCGTTTAAAGAATTCCCTCTTTGCCTCGTCTCTCTTTCTTTCCTTTTTCCCTTCCAGACATCAAACTCCGTCTACGCGACCTTGCATATACACCAACTTGGTTGGTGGTGAGCTTGGTATGAGCGTGTAGGCGTGGCAAACCCCAATCAACCGATTCGAATCGATATCATCATGTCGAAGTCGAAGTCGAGGTTTGTAAAGAGTATCCAAACGGATCGAGTCGGACGTTCTCGTAGTCGTCGTCGTCGATGTGTAGTTTTGAGTTTATTTTTTTCTTCCGAGTCTTAGCGCCCTCGTCTTGCTAGGGTGGATTCGAAGTGGTAGTTACTACGAATAATAAATTATTTAATGAGATTTTTTCCTTTCAGGTTTCTGGCTTCTTGTGGTTTGTCGTTCTCAATCCCCCCAGGCCGAGGTGCGAGCGCTTTCTGAGGTGTTCATGAGCGTGCATGCTGTTGCTCTCTGCGCTCTTTCGCTGGATGAATCTCGCGTTCATGATGGTTTTTCGAATTAATTCTCGCAACTCGGATCTATATTAGGGCGTGTAATCAGCGTCATGATAACTTCCGACGAATAGTCCAAGACGACGAGAGAAAGGGTATCCAAGTTTATGGGTACATACTACAGAAAAGGTCGTATCGTGGTCGTGGCTGGGCTGATAGAGTACTACATGCTGGGCTACCTATATATTAAGTCTAAAGATCGTTCTGGCGGATGTAGTTTAAAATTGGCCGGATGTTCGAGCTCCAACCCGAAGGCGGGTCGTTGGTCATCCAAAGATCGGGCCACCTGTGCAAGTTAGGCAGAAGGGTATTCAGAGCCTGAGCAACTTCGTCAAATTTCCGCCGGTTCGAATTTGTAGAGCGATTGTAGAGCTTCTTCAAGTAGTCTCCTATAACTCGATGTCCAAACCCAGGCTTGAGTACAGCCCGAGGGTGTTTGCAGACATGGACTATGGCTCGGTCTGTCGAAGAGAGAAAATGCATAATGGCCTGTTGGGAGAGAGGGTCGGACTCCTTGGAAAGATGCTCAAGCGAATGAACGAAAATCGAGTTAAAAGGAGATACGTTGACCCACATGCAAGGATAGTCAAGGACCTTGATGAAACAGGTCGTAAGGTCGATGGTTAGTAACTTTTGGACCAATTCGACATATTCGTCCTGGTGAAGCTGTGCATCCTCTTTGCTCGACCAGGCCGTGGCCCAGAGGAATTGAAAAGTGTGAACGGCAAACTGGAGGTGATCTCCTTCTCCCTCACTTTGGCTGTTAATGGCGGGGATGCATTCGAGACAATTCCATAGAAGTCGTCGACTTCCCTTCTTCTTGTCGACGGCGAAATCAAATGAGAGCATAGGGTTCGTCAAGAACTCGACAAAGGAGGAGTGGATGAAAGGATTTAGTTGGGAAGCCAAAAGCGCGAGCGGATTGGGATCTGATATGTGGAGGACTGCATGGAGGCCGCGAATGGCTCTGGCCCCACAGCCTGCCGCTCGACCAGACAGAGAGTCAAGGGTTGCGAGGGCATGAGAGAGACCATGCTTTTTACTGAAAAAGTCGGCGA
>SDEE01000231.1:0-66534 GCA_004126415.1 Candolleomyces aberdarensis
CTAGAGAAAAGAAAGCCAACCAGCGGAAACACGATAGCCAGCTGTTAAGTCCAGTCCGCTTCGCAAGAAGACCACACAACATTTTGTGAATAAACACGAACCCTTCGAACACGAATCCAAATTAATAGAAAGAGGCGATACTCCAGTAGGTGGAGTCGAATAGACAGAAACTCGTGGTGTACGAGCACCGTCCACCTCGATCTCCACCGCCCATATTGAGATCCCGGACGAAAATCGCAAGACCACCCACTCCGCCTCTGGAAAAGAGCTTGCATTACGATGGCCGTAATGCTTCGGTACAGACAGCATCCTAACCGGACGTAAAGTTCCGACGAAAAGCTGATAACAGTCGAAAATGACATTCGACCTCTCGACCCACCACGGCAAGAGGTCCGCTTTAGGACCAACGAAAAACAGAACTGCTGGATACCTCACCGCGGCTAGCAAAGGGCGTAGGAGCTCGACCACTATGAAACAATTGGATCCGATCGAAAAGGCTCAGCACAAATCGGAAACCCTACAAAATGAGGTCAATACAGAGATTCTATCTCAGAACCATGGCTCACCTCCGTTTCCAGGAAGGAACATAAAAACCCCGAATAGGCCTCTAGAAGCGATCTCAAAGGACCACCTACGATTCGAGAGATATAAGACGGCCCGTAGCCGATGAGATCACAAATCGTTATCCTCGCATCGTCCCCTCTTCCTCCCAGTGCCCTGCCTCAACCCTAGCGAGTTATTCTTCGGCCGAAAATGACCCGAGTTGGACCTTTTCGACAATAGCAAGATACTTGAGATACAAAGCATGGTCGGAAACCGAGGACGGACCTCACCGCTCGGCCAGCATACACCTGTCCTAAGGAGCAAAAGTCCTCAAACGACCGATGTCCCGGAAGACGCTCGATCACATGGCAATCGGGCGAGAAGATCTCCTGCGTATCGAAGTCACCCGGTATTCAAGTCTATCCAATGGAACGCTAGTTCATGGCTGGTATGAACCCAGTCAACCATCGAATACCGTCAACATCCAAACGCTGGCACGATCCCGCGACCACCTGAGATCCATGCCATATTCAAGGGCAGGTACCTACGTCGGCTGACGTTAGCAGAAAAAACGAAGACGCGAGAGGGACCGCTTACATGCTCAGGCCATCCGAACGCAGGCCGGTCAATGACCAAGTCTTTGGAAGCCAAAATCGACCGCACCATACCGTCTAGGCGCGTGCCACCAAACTTGGGTACCCTATCGAATAAATAGGACAAACGCGTTCAACACGAATTCAGGTACCAAATTCGCGGGTAATCGTGGCTCGTTTCTTGATACGGTCCACCGGGTATCCACGTAAGGATATACGAGCATCAGAGGGAAGAAGAATAGACAGCTGGGGCTCGATTGCTCGACGAGAAGCAAACACAGACGAACGAACGGAGTAGGAAACTAAACCGGCTGGATCAAGCGAAAACGGCACTCTATCTTCAAACGAGATCGATATGCACATAAGAAGGTCACAACGACTGTCAAGAGAGTAGCGAAACGTTCAGTTATCATCCAGGCTCGCAAAAAAAGCACACCTGATGAGTCGAGGTCGAGATGTCGCGGGGAAACAAGATATTGCCCATACTGCAACGGGGTCCATCTTTCGTCTTCGGGCTCGAAAAGTCGTAAGCTGCGTTGTCGTTCGTGCAAGAAGGTATCTCGGCCACGGGTATACCTGGAAAACCTCGGAAGTAGCCACACGACAACAATGGAAATTGATGCCAAACTTTCGCATGGCGGCGTGCGGGATCAGGCTTTTCGATCACACCCCCACCCCATTTCCGTCCTCCTCCACCTCCGTTTCGAAAGCATAACCCGCCAAATGACCTAAAGAATGTTGAAACCACTTATTCGTTCGTTAACACATTCACGTCTAGCTCTAGATACGTCACCCGCCTGGAGAAACCTACCATACCTTTGCAACACTCTCCCACCACGTCTCTCTCCACCCACCCTTCCTTTTTCCAATCTCCCTATCTCCCCTCTCGATATTACCGCTCGAGTCAAAAGATAGAAACAAGTCGAAGGCACTTACCAGCGTACCACGGTCGATAGCAAAATGTATTAGGTCGATCCGTACGACCGTACCCACGACACGGCCTCGGTACCACGACCGCTCCCCGTTGACGCGCCTCCGTCAGCGTCTATAAGCGGTTCCCAGATGTCAGTAGCTGCAACCTTGCTCGCATTCCCATCTTACCGCTGATTTCACCCAGTAATATACCCCTAGCCTCGGTCGCCTCTTTGTCAAACCACGACACGGCCTCGGTACCACGACCGCTCCCCATTGACGCGCCTTCGTCAGCGTCTATAAGCGGTTCCCAAATGTCAGTAGCTGCAACCTTGCCCGCATTCCCGTCTTACCGCTGATTTCACACCCAGTAATCTAAACCCCTAGCCTCGGTCACCCCTTTGTCAAATATACCCTCGTCTGCTTCGTCAAGCCACCCTCGGACGTCGGTAGCTGCAGCCCACGCACCCGTACTCCAGTATTACCGCCGGCCTCACCCCAACTATCTACCTTTAGTCTCAGTCGCCTTTTCATCCAACCGCCCTAATCCGCATCTACAAGCCACCCTGAAACGTCGGTAGGTGCAGCCTTGCCCACATTTCCATATCACCGCCGACCTCACCCCTGCTTTCTATACCACCATCCTCAGTCGCCTTCGCGTCCAAATCATCCTCGTCCGCATATACAGACCACCCTCATAGAGCGAGGGACCAGCCTTCAAGCTTCCTCTCTAGGGTATATATATCTTACATCGACGGCTGCGGGCTTGCTCACAATTCCGTCTGCCACCGAACTTCACCCCTGTTCTCTCTCCCAGCCTCGATACCACGGCCGATCTCCCTCGATATTGCCCTTTAACCACATATACGGGCCGCTCTCGAACTTTAGCAGCTGCAAGCCTGACCACGTTTCCCACCCAAATCCCGCCTCGTCCAGGTCGCAGGTCCCACATTTTTTAAATTATATTTTCAAAAACATGAATATTAACTACCAGGATCTTTTTTCTAACATACATATTCCAATTCCAAAAATAAAATTAAAATATTTTTAAAATAATAAAAATCACATTCTGCACCACTCTTTGACTCGGTTCGAACCGGTCGTCGAACAGTCACAGCAAGTCACAACAAGTCCCATCCCGTTATCCTCTATCTCTTCCTAGGCGCCTATTTCAACAACAGAAGCGAACAAAAAAAAAGGGCACAGTCACAACAAGTCATATCCCAAATTCAGGGCGCCTAACGACAAGGGGCAAAAAAGGGCAAAAAAACGGTGAACAGTATCATATATTACTTACTTATAAACCCGGACTACGGAGTGTCCAGGAATTTAAGTTGGGAGCATCCGATCTCAGGCCAGAAGTGAGCGATTGGATACTGTGGATCCACAGTACCGAAAGAGGCGGATCCGGACTCGACTCCAAAACGTGTGTGTACAATGCGTCCAGCTGGTCAAGGGGGTTCACAGTCACTTTCGCTTCCATCTTCAAAATAGCATCGAGTGAAGCCTTCGGAGACCGATGGCCCTTATCAAGGAAACGGATGACGGTGGCGGCGTAGATGAATTGTCCCGACGCTTTCTCCACCAAGGTTTCAATCATTCCTGGCGGCGGCCATGAGAGAGGAAGGTTGTAACAACGACAAATTCGACTGAACTGGGCCTCCAAGAAGAGAGCGATGTCAGAGTCTGCGTTGTAATGTTGGTGCAAATCGAGTCTCTGGTCGAAGCAGGCCGGATTTTGAACTGGATCGAAGAAGTCACGGAACACGCGTTCTGGACGGCTGGCAATGAGGATACGGAAGGGGAATGATGGATCTAATGACGCAGTTTGAAGAACTTGAAGGATTTCTAGCTGATCCTGTGCTTTTCTTCGTGTATCGTCCGGATTTTGATCGGTCTCGCATTCGTCCAGGCCGTCGACTACGATAACTCCCCGTAATACGGCACCCAAGCCACTTGCGACTGCTCGAAGAGGTGCAAGGACGAGCGTCTCCATCTGGACGTGGAGGTTCTTCTTGAACACGATTGGATCTGCTTCGACAGCTGCGGCCACCGCGTCCTTCAAAGCTGGATGGTCCTGCACCAACTGGTATGCAATGGTCGTTACGCATGCCGTCTTCGTGCGGCGACCGATCGACCCCATTGATGAAAAGAAGAAGGTGGCCACGGGGAATCCGTTACTCTTGCAGCGCTGAGTGAGTGACCCCATGACGGCAGTCTTCCCTGTTCCCGCAGGCCCGGTTATCCACTTCATCTTCCTCGGGTTTTCCACGTCGCCGTGCTCAATCCAGCCGTATAGGTCGTCTAGCACTGCGACTCGAGTCTCCGGGTCGCACTTTGGTGCATCGCAGCGCTCAGCAGAGTCGTACAAGGCTTCTGGCGCGATGTGATGCGCTAGCTCTACAGATTATGCAAATGGTTGGTCAATGTGGGCATGTTCAGAACAGCTTGAGCTCACATACCTTTGAGGGGGCCAACTTCGGGGGAGGAAGAGGATACGTTTGTAACATTGATTTTGAGTTTATCGGCCTGGAGGTTGTGAGCGTCCTGGAGAATATTTGCCATTGGGCAAGTGTAGCGGATGGGCGGAAGAAACTGATTGTGCGATGGGCAATGGGTTCACAGCACCCCTTGTGCTATCTGACCGTAGACGACCAGGTTGGCATGTTTGGTGACATGTTTGTCGAGCGTCTAATTTCCCTTTCAGGACGTCAAGCTCGCCCGGAGACTACACAAGGGACCATTCAGCAGATCTTTTCAGTAGTTTGCCCGGGAGAGGTTTCTGAAGACATTACGAGCTGATAAGGCACATTTAACGTTGCGAATGAGGGGTTTTATGTGCTATACATTCTCCGAGTGCTTGAAACCCATGCTCCCCAAAGGCGACGCGACAATTAAGACGCGCCCTAGGGTATGACGCGCGGGGCTGCTTCCCCATTCAGTTACCATCCAAGTCTGAGTTTAAAACGGCTCGTCGCGGTCGCGACTGGGGGTGATAAGTACCCACCGCCACGTCCCCCGACCACATTTCCTCGGCCTTCCTCATGGTAGCACCCAGTTCGAGCCTACGAAGGAGGCTTGTACGGCAGCTAGAGGCTCCATAAACATAATCAAAGATAATAACTTTTCATCAGGCGAAACCCATTTCCTCCCCTTACCTCGACCAAACGTATCTATTGAACCGCCTACCACAGCTCCAGATACACGACTCTCGCAGCGCACGACTTTATATGCAGACCCAAGCTGGGCCCATGTCTCCCCAGCGGCCATCGCCTCCGTCTCCCGAGTGATTCGGAGCCTTGAGAGGATGCCTTGGATCACGCTATCGAGTCAAGATTGGGGTTGGGGTGTAAAGTCGGGCTAAAGGAAAGGGAGGGGAAAACGTCTGAACAGAGGGTGCAGGTTAGGAAGGTATGTCGTTTGTCTTTCCTCTCGTTCCATGCTAAAACCTTGCTTACAGCCGTTCACTTTTTCGAGATTCACAATCCTCCAACAGAATTCAAAAATCGGAAATGTTACTCCACCGTGTCCACCTTGTCCTCGCATGGCTGCAATTCTACATCCACACCCTCCCTCCTACTTCCCCAATCGTTATCTCTGCCTATTGCCCTCCCCCTCCTTCAAGGATTCCGGAACATCCCCGTCTGATNGACGTCNCTNCTGCAGCTAGCGCTTCACCAACGGTCCAGAAACGGACGAATGTGGCAACGATTTTCTACCCTCACCCTCCAATATCTCTGCACACACCTTATTCACTGGCAGTTCAGCTGAAACCGAGTTCTACTTGAGCTCAGTGCTCAAAGGCGTCGAGGCGCGGTCGATGATGGATGAGATGTTCGTAGGGGACGATCTCGCCGCCCGGCGTATCACAGAGTATGTCCATGAATTGGCTGGGGTGATTAAGGAACTTGGGGAGATACTTATGAGCTTCAAGGAGGGTTGTAAGCCCGAGGTGTTTCATCACGAAATCCGACCTTGGTTCGAGGCGAAGACTCGTCGGCGGAAGGTGGGGGAAAGTGGGTGTTCGAGGGACTAGAGACGGACGAGAGCCTTAGCAGCCCTACGGAACTCTCGGGTGCGAGCGCGGGGCAGAGCGTGCTTGTCCATGCACTGGATGTGTTTTTGGGTGTAGATCAATTTTCTCACTCTGCTGCGCCTCCTTCTCCTTCAGCATCCTCCACCGATGCTGGACCATCGGGGGCAGCGCAATTGCAAAACGGATCTGCGAAGCAGCCGCGCTCCACGTTCCTCAAGAGAATGCAAGGCTATATGCCTCGACACCACCGCGCATTCCTGAACCACTTCGCTAATACTCGTCCTCTTCGGGATTTCGTCGCTACCAAGTCCCAGGAGGGTGGTGTTTCCGGTAAGGCACAGAAGAGTGGTGGGGAGTCGGACGGACAGAAGGTCCTAGAAGCCTACAACGCTGCGGTCCAAGCACTCAAAGTCTTTAGAGACAAGCATATGATCATCGTCGCGCTTTATATTATCGGGCCTGCGAGGAGGACGCCTGCTGGCTCGGTACCATCGACTGGTTTTTCTGGGATACCAGCATCGAAAGAGAAGGAGGCGAAGAGGGAACCGCTGAAAGGTACGGGAGGTTAGGATCTGGTCAAGTTCCTCGAGTCGGTTAGGGACCAGACAAAGGATGCTTTGTTGTCGGATGAAGGATCGCGAACGTGAAGAGAGTGGGGATGTTGTGGTGGATGTATCATTCGACGAGCGCCAAATATAAGTCTGTATTCATTCAGTTATACTATCAGTTTTGTTTTATAAATCAAATCTGACACTAGAAGTTTGAAGGTGTGATGGACTTGCTCAGCCAGCGCATTTACAGTTGTGTCAGTCACCGTCTAAGTTGTGAGAAAGAGATCTAGAGCGACGGGACAACGTGCACTTTGAAAGGGAGAGATGAATGCCAACTTTGACTGGTAGTAATTCGGCGCTGTAGATTGATGAGTAGGTTTGAGGTTCTCATGCTCGCTATCCGACATTCAGGCAAGAACCATCTTCCTCCAATTAGCTGAGACCCGTCTATACCCCTTGAGCTTCTACCTACTTAGACAATCGCTTCTATCCTTCGAACGAGGCTACTACGAGTCAGCCCCAACCAACGTCATTCATTCGACAGTTCTGGAGAGCGGTGATGTCAAAGACATCTCTCTTATACTCTACTTATGCATCTCGACTGGGCATCTGAACTGCATATAGAAATATATATATAGACGGATTCTCTAACCGATTGTAACTACCCGGCCAGACGGAATGGCTGGAGATGAAGATTTTATCGTTATGGACGATTCAGGGACTTGTAAGACACGTTGCTGACCAAACGGTCAAACCGGTCCTCCTGCAATCGGCCAGTACGATACCACCACAATACGCTGGATGATCCCAAAAGACGCAGAATGGAACAGATCCAGATTCTACATGCTGGCTTGCAGCAATACCAGGGGCACTAAAGAAAAGACAAAGGAAGATCGAGGTTCAGTTCAAGGTTTGGAAAAGGGCTGCACGCACTGAGATGTGAACCTTTGAGAAGATGATCCAGAGGGACGATCTCGACCAGCGCGCAGTAGCCAACGAAGCCCGCCAATCAGCGCCAGCTGGTGTTGGAAGGGCGTCTGAGATGGAGGATGGGCTAATCGAATGCCTAAAGATGAAACTATATGGAAGGCTGGCCAAGAAATTGAGGAAACCTTCCGGGTATGAAAACCTGTTGTCACAGCCCCCTTCAACCATAGTGCCAGGTTCGTTCCTGACCGATGATAAATCGAACTTACTTGTACACGCCCAAACAAATCCTTTCCAGATGAATCCTTCAATTTCCCTGCTTTCAAAAAACAGCTTCCCGCAACGACTAGGGTCACGGAGGAAGTCTAAAAGCGACTTGTGGAAAAAGCCGTATTGAGTCGTCTCTTTTTTACTGGGAAGTGGGATTTGAATTAATGAGTGAAGGTTTCCGAGTAAGTGCTCCGCTTCGCTATCTTCTGGGTCAGTTTGTTAAAGTAGATCTGTGTAAGAAGCATATGAGCTCATGTCAGAAGCAGATAAGTTCCGGACATAATTCAATCTGTGGATACTGCAGATCCAGAGTGCCGAAAGAGGCGGATTTGTCGGTCATTGCACATGTTATCTTGAGAAGGCGTTGGCCGCTAAACACGGGCTTGTGCACGTCTCCCATCTCGCGGCATTCCTTAAGCAAGCATCAGGTCAGTAGGCGCAAGCGCAAAGAGAACAGCCAACCAAGCTTGAACTGAACGCTCATTTTCGAGCCGGCCGCATTGTGTAGCTGTCAGCAGGCTGTCAAACAAGTGTTAGGCGCCCAACAAACACTTCCCAACAGATTGCGTGAGAGGCTAAGAGCTGTCTGAATAGTATTGCTGTGGCTAGAGCCGAACGTCAATCTTCCTNCCCTTCGATACGACAACCCGCCTATGACGAGCATCCTCCACGGCGCCCGAAACTTCCGCGTTGATGAACAAAACTTCATTCTCGGTGATGTCACGAATAACATATACTCTTCCTCAGCAGAGGGGCCATTGAAGGGTACGTTTGTCCTTTGGTGCTCTATGAACATCATTTGGAACAAACTCTAAACACAATTGGCAGAGCTGGCATCTCGAATCGCAGCAGGGGCTATCCATGACTCGGCCGAACGCTGTGACGCACCAAAATGCCATCCGGAGACCCGAGTCGCTGTTCAAGACGACCTATACAGCTGGATCGTAGACAGAGACGGAGAATTTGATCAACCCAGGAAGCTGAAATGGGTGACGGGACCTGCAGGGACCGGGAAGACGGCGGTTATGGGATCTCTGGCAGATCGGTGCGCAGCGGATGGGCTCTTGGGCGCGACATTCTTCTTTGCGTCCTGGTCCGCGTCCGTGGGCCGACGCCGAAAGACCGCATTTATCACAACCATTGCATACCAGCTGGTTGACCACCGAGAGGACTTGAAGAACGCCGTCTCGCATGCTATCGAAAAGAACCCAAGTGTCTTCGAGAAGAATATACACGTTCAGATGGAAATACTGGTCCTGGCCCCGCTCCGGGAGGTTGCACTCCAATCCGATCGATCACCGCTGCGGGGTGCCATCATCATCGACGGTGTGGACGAATGCGAGGCTGAGCAATATCATGATGAATCCAGAGCGAAGCCCTTTCCTGCACGAACAAACGACCAGGACCAGTTGGAAATTCTTCAAGTTCTTCGAGCAGCGTCGTCGGATCCCTCCTTTCCCTTTCATATCATCATTGCCAGTCGTCCTGAACGCGTGTTTCGCGAGTTCTTTGACCACGAAGACGATGCTGCCTCCTTCGCTCAGAAAGTCGATTTGCACGAAGATTACAATGCCGACGCTGACATCGCCCTCTTCCTCGAAGCCCAGTTCAGCCGGATTCGTCGTCGATACAGCCTTCCTGCCTCGTGGCCACTCCCAAGAGCCATTCAAACTTTGGTGGAGAATGCATCGTCTCAATTCATCTACGTCGCCACTGTCATCCGGTTTCTTGACACAGGTCATCGAGAGCCTATGAGGGCTTCGCTCGAGGCAATTTTGAAGATGCAAGCAACTCGGAAAACAACTTCAAACCCACTTGAACACCTGGACGCATTGTACACGCACATTTTGGAGTCGAGTCCAGATCCGCCTCTTTCGGTGATGTGGATTCGCAGTATCCAAAGGTTGAATCGTATACGGTGCTCATATGCTTTCAACATACATCTGCTCCTGCAAACGGACCCAGAGGATAACACGGCAGAGCTTTTGCTCGGAAACCTTCACTCGCTACTTCGGATCCCGCCTCCAAGCGACCAGGCGACGACTGAGTATGACTTCTACCACAAATCATTGTTTGATTTCCTCGAGGACCCTGATCGTTGCGGGAAGCTGCACGCTGAAAAGCGTGAAATTTCTGTGTTCATCATGGATGGATTCGCTCGGGCATGTGCAAGTGAGTTCGATTCACTTCGGTTTTTGTTCCTCTTTCGCAGGATGAGTCTAACGCTATGCTATCAAAGGGGGTTGTGATACTCACTTCTCATACCCAGAAACCTTTCTCGAATTCTTGGCCCGCCTTCCAAATACTGCCAACATGTCTTTGGGCATCACACGCTTCGAAGCCCTTTGTAGGCCAGCCAGCGCTGATTGGTGGGCGTCGTTGGCCGTTGCACATAAGGAGGATGAGTCCATTTGGCAGATTTTCCGAGGGGTTCACATCTCAGTACGTGTTTTCCTCGATCTCTCCAAAGTCTTAGACTCAAACCGAATCATATTTCATCTTGCTTTCTTCAGTGCCATTGGTAGCCGACGTGTAGGATCCTCAGCCGTTCGATTCTGCGTCAATTGGGATCAGCTACTTGGATTGCACCTGGCGTGTTGTGGCCACTCCGACGAGGTCTCTTTCTAGATGAAAATGAAGAGTTTCATCGGTTGGTCATGAAGGCGACAATGAACGTCGAGCAGAGGGAATCCAAATGCCCACATCGTACGGAACAATAGAATACAATTTCCATTCATTTTGTTTGATAATCTGGTCCTTTCGCTCACCCGTTGGTAATGGGTACTTCATGCTACTGGTAGCCTTCAGTCTAGCAGACTCGCGAACGCATAGCACAAGACCCAATAAATAGGTGCTGAGGCCACCAGCCGGCCACGCGCTTTTCATCCGGGCACCGCCACCAAGTTTGGCTTGGCTCCTTGAAATTGAACCCGCTCCTCCTAATTTCCGCTCTAGTTTGAAACCAGCTCTTATCCTCCAACGATCTTCACAACTTACAGGGTGCGTGGCAGGTCCTCAAGCAGGCAGGACGAGACTGCTGAGCAATTCATCTGACTCTGAGGCTTCCGAAATTTGTTCTGATCCTGGGAAATATATTACTGAAGAGCAACGTATCTCTCCAGAAGGACAGATTCCGGCAGAAAAGGAGACAAAGCGAGGTTACTATCCATACAATCTTGGTTCTCGTGCACACGCCCAACAGACTTTCTCTACCTCAATCTCTCCGACGAAATCATCTTTCCAACCCCGATCCATTATAATCGAGGACATATTAACCCTCCTCGATCGCGTTGAATCGTTGGATTTAATGCTCCGCCGAGGGTCCTTTCCGAGGGTCAGAGCTCCGGCCAAGGACTTTCGAACGCCTCTAAATTCGAAGACTCCGACTCTCAGGGGATGGGTTCGATCCGGGCGTTGAGATCCTCAGTTATCTATCGAGTAACCGGGGTGGGTCGACATGTTTTGCTGTATCGTGTGTCAATGACCCGCAGGACGTTTCGGTCATCGGTGTGTTTGAAGGAAGTGATAAGGAGAACGGCGAGGTTGACGCGTTTGAGGATGTTTGGAAGAGGGGATGTGGTCGAAGCAAGTGGTTTATCGTAGGAGGAAAAGGACAAGGAGGAGACGGTTGAGCTACCCAATTTTCATACCCTGTTCGAATTCATGTATTTCCTCAAAAGCCTGCTCCACTCCCTATTTCCACTCTTTTACCCACATTCAGACAGTAGAAGATCGGTCGCAGCGGTACGGTTCAAATACCTTCACTTGATGTCTGACTATCAATTGCATAGAAATACGTTTGGTACCGAGCATAACTGAATAGTGTGTGCAGACAACGTGAAAACAAATGAACGAAAACCATGTTCCATGCAGAGCTTTATCTTGAGGAGCCAGCGTCCTTTCGCTACCCATCCACACGTCGAAGTGCCCTCTGAGCCAACCGATTAAACGCCTGATTTCCATCTTTCCAGTGACCCCGTCGGAGTGGCCACAATACTCCAGGTGCTATCCACGTAGCTGATCCCAAATGAAGTAGAATGGAACGGCTCCAGATTCTACACACTGGTCTGCAGCGATACCAGGGGCACTAAAGATAGAAGATAGAGGAAGATTGAGGTTAAGTTTTGGAAAGATCGGGGGCTGCACGCACCGAAATGTGGACTCCCTGGAAGACATCCCAGAGGGAAGCAGTTCGTTTGCGTGCGATGGCCAGCGACACCCACCAATCGGCGTTAGCTGATGTGGAAAGGGCCTCGGAATGTGCGCTACCCAAAGACATATTTGTGGCGAATGGAAGGTCTGTCAAGAACTTGAGGAAGCTTTCTGGGTATGAGAGCTGAGTATTGCTGCCACCTTCAGCATCGTAGCATCAGATTTATACTGCAGAAGAGAAACAAGAAGCAAAAAAGAAACGCACTTTCACACGCCCGAATAAATCCATTCCAGATAAACTCCTGTCTTTCACTGAACTCGTGGTACAATTTTCCGCAACGGCAAGGATTCCCAAGGAAGTCGAGCAACGATTTGTGGTAGAAGCTGTATTGAGTCGTCGCCTGGTCACTGGGAGGTGGGATCCGAATTAACGAATGAAGGTTTCCGAGCAAGTGCTCTGCTTCGTTACTCTGTGGGTCCGTTTGCAGGAGAGTATTTATATTGAGAGCAGAGGCATCATCTGCGATATTGATCGGGTCTATAGCGCGAATCCATCGTACCGAAAGCGGGGGATCTGGACTTGATTCCAAAATGTGCGAGTAAAGGGCATCGAGTTGTTGAAGTGGGTTTGAAGTTGTACGCACTCCCATCTTCAAAATGGCCTCTAGCAAGGCCTTTGGGGGCTCTTGGTAACCTGTGTCGAGAAATCGGATGACGGTTGCGGCATAAACAAATTGGCCTGACGCGTTCTTCACCAAGGTCTGTATGACTCCTGGCGGTGGCCATGAGGGAGGAAGGTTGTATCGACGACGAAGAAGGTTTAACTGGGCTTCTAAGAAGAGGCTGATGTCGTCGTCTGCGTTGTAATCCTCGTTCAAATCGAGTTTCTGGGCGAATGGTGTAGGGATTCTTTCAGGGTCGAAGAATTCACGGAAAATGCGTTCTGGACGACTGGCGACGAGGATGCGAAAGGGAAAGGATGGATTTGATGATGCTTTTTGAAGAACTTGGAGGATTTCCAGCTGATCCTGGTCGTTCGTTCGTGGTAGCAGAGCCTTGGATTTTGATCCAGTGGTTGTGGTATCATGATATTGCTCGGCCTCGCATTCGTCCAGGCCGTCAATGATGATAGCTCCCCGCAAAGCGGGACCATTTGGATGGCGGGAAATCTCCTGAAGGGGAGTCGAAATGAGGACCTCCATCTGTGTGTGCAGATTTTTGTCGAAAATGTCCGAATTTGAGTCGATCGCTTTGGATATCTTTTCCCGTAGATTGGGATGATATCGTGCGAGCTGGTGTGCGATGGTAGTCACAAGGGCAGTCTTCCTGCGCCTGCCAATGGATGCCGACCAGGACGCAAAAAAAAAGGTCGCCACGAGCACTCCACCTGCCTTGCAGCGCTCAGATAGGGATCCCATGACTGCCGTCTTCCCGGTCCCTGCAGGCCCCGTCATCCATTTCATCTTCTTCGGCTGCTCAGACTCTACGTCTCGGTCTACAATCCAGCCGTACAGGTCATCTTGGACAGCGACTCGAGTATCTGGATGGCACTTGGGCGCATCACAGCGCTCTGCGGAGTCGTGTATAGCTCCAGCAGCAATTCGAGATTCAAGGTCTGCCAGTAATGACCAAGGTCAGTCACCACGGCCATGTTCAGTAGCATGAGCTCACCTCTGAGTGGGCTAATTCTTGAAGAGGAAGAGGATATCTTTGTGACAATGTTGAGCTTGTCAACCTGAAAGTCATGAGCGCCTTGGAATGTGTTTGCCATGAGGGGTACACCAAAGGAAGGGGGAAAAACTGAAGTTGCGTGATGGATCTACAGCAAGCTTCGTGTTATCCCGGAGGGAACCCAGGTTGGCATGTTTGGTGATATGTTTGTCGAGCGTCTAACTTCTCTGCGCGCATTCAGGACGTCAAGACGCTGTCCACCTGCCAGATGCAAATGTTGCACCATTCATTTAAAGGGCCAAATAATACTTTGATCTTCTCAGACACGATTAGGCCGACAAGACGAGCGGAAACTGATGGATTGACTGTGCATGATTGTGTCCAGACAGCAACTAAGCGCTACAGCTAAATAAGGCCTATAATTACGACTTTTGATCTCTGATCCTCGTTCCAGCAAGGTTTACGAGTTCAGAATGGAGGACGTTGACAGCTTGATTCGGTCAAGTCTTGTTGGAGCAAATTCCACAACTAAACAAAAATCAGAAGCTGTAATTGAGCTAACTGACGATCGTTAACTGAAAGTATTCGGAAGTTCAAGTTGTGCGCTTTTATCACTGCCGACTAATTGCCGGCACCGGCCATATGCATTCCGGACATTGCCACCTGACTTTCAGCTCTCAATAAGAAGCCACTGGACGCAGTTCATATTTCTGCAGTGATGTTGAAGAATAGGAGCGAAAGTGGCGACTGTGTGCCAAAGGCGCAATTTTTGTGTCTCTCGCCGGTAGGTCGTTTTCCTAGACTAATCGCGGTCACATAACTCCCAACCCAGGTCAATGGCGACGTCCTTGCATCGCGACAGTATCTCAGTCGARAGMTTTTCATCGAGGGCAGCTGCTCCATCGTCACGCCTCATAAACGAGTATTCCTGCCAAAGCTCCGGACAATCGGTGCTTAGGTCCCGCCAAGATGCACAGATATATATGGAAATGGAGAGGGCGTCACCGAAAGACGACGGGTCATATTCGAAAGGAGTGAGCACAAGAATGAGGATATCGTTGTCCAAAACGCAAATAAGTGGAATAGACGCCATTTTGGGATGGGGTGTTAAGGGAGAGGTGAAGAACCTGAAGAATTCGAAGTTCACCTCCGTCGCCTTATTGGCGGTGTTTGCACATGCTATTTTGAGAAGCCGAGGGCATTTGGACCGGGGCGTGGTGTTCGAACCTCAGTCATGCCCTTTTACATCCTTTCCCCAGCCAGTGATATCCGGTGATAACTCCAAGCATCTTGTTCTGAATGACTCATTTTGTCCACCTTCGACCTTGTAACTCGCTGTCTTTCTAGTTCCCGTTTGGCTACGATGTATACGGAAGCTTACCAGTCCTCTACTCCTTCTCTTAATTTCCCTTGACTTCGCAGATCACGAAAAGGCACTGTAGACGCCGATAGGACAGTGCTCATCAGGAACCTGTGTCTTTTCAATTGCCCTTCTCATCTTTTTTTGACCTAGACCAGGTGAATCAAACTGCTCTCTAAGCCCCACCGCCATGATCGCAGCACATAACACAGCAGCATCAGCATCAAGAACCTCGGCTCTGCATGGCCAGATGCGGTAGACCCATGCCCACTAGCGTCTACACCGGAAAAGAAGTGCAGCATCTGAACTCAAGTCGCGGGCCGCTGCCAGGCTGTGCGATGGACCCACAAGTAACCCAGAGCCGAATGATATCAACCTCGAAGGACAACGGCAGCGCTCGCATGATGATGGATTTGACTTAGGTAAATGCAACTCTCTTTACAAAATCCGCCGACAATTTAGCTGCTTGAAATTACGGATGTTAGCGAGGAATACGATTTTAAGCTGTACTTTGTTGGCGAGCTGTGGCGGCATTCCAGCACACACAACGCGGTAATATAGAGAATAGGCCGAACGTACACATCGGTGACAGAGGGGGCGAGGAGCACCAGCTTACTGAATTAATATTACCCGATTGCAAGAGACGAAATTTTCTTCGGTAGTGTGAAATGGGGGAAAAAACACGCGGAGAGGTGAGCCGAACCTTTGTGTGCCACGGACGCGATTGCGGTTTCAGGATTTCCACTTTCGTGGTCGGTGAAACGGGGTTGAACGTATCGGATTTAGCGCTGAACCCTGGCCTGAGCCCTGTTACTCTTTCAGCTTTCCATCTGCGCCAATGCGCACGGNAAAAAATGCTGGCCATTTGGTCAGCGCCGGATGGACGTTTTCGATCCAAGCGATCCCCAAAGACCTCATGTCTCCAGTGCCCAGCGTTCCTGGACTGCCAAAAAGAGACCTATCCGCTGTTTGCACCCCACTCTATCCACGAGGCGAGGCTCAGGTGATCTATAGACGCCGACACAAATGCCTTTTCACCTCTTCGACAGAGNTTTTTTGAAGACTTCCGCATCTGTTAAAATTTAAATTGCATTCGCCAGATATAGAGACACAGAAACAGAAAGCACACGCAGTCGCTGAGAGTCATAGAGGCATGAAACAAGTGAGCATAGGTACCGGACTGCCTTGAGGCTTATGTCCGTGAACGATTCCATCCGGGCAGAAACCTACTCCATCTCGTACCTGAATGGAAGCGCTGTACCGATTGGAAGCGAGTGTACCTGCCATAAATGCCCGTAGAATGAGAATAGAGGTCGGCGGCGGACTGAGATTCATGAAAATGCCAGTAAAAGGATAGAGTGGCATGCCTGTGACTGGTCCCGAGACCACAACAAAGCTTGAGCTCGTACCTGGTCTAGTCCAAAGTCTGGAAGCTTACCCACAAGATGTTGTTCCGTGCCACTTGGGTGTTGGTGCTGAAACGATAATCAAGAAAGTATGAGTGGCTAAAACAAAGAGAAGGGGCAGCCGAGGAACACGAACACACGTATGATGGTACCTTCGAGGTCCGGCGAGGCTCCCTTCACCGACCAAATCGCCCCAAAAAGTCCTGGAAACAAAGCATGAAGGAGTTGATCAATGTTTCGGAGCAGCGCTAGCAGGATCAGAGGCTGTAAGCATGTTCAGATGCAAGCCAACCTCTGACACCTACCGTCCGTGCTTTGTCAATGCTAGGCGAGCCTTGTTCTACCGCTACCGAATGCAGCAAGTCAAACGAATGATTGGACGCCACCAGCTGTCGAAGGTTCGGTGATAGGGGCGATGAGAGGGTTAGCCGAGCTGTCGACTCACTGCATTTTTCGAACAAAATGGTTTTTTTGAAAGGTTATCATTTCATTTCGCAGAAAAGAAGAAAGAGAGTAAGAAATGTGGGGTTGATGTGCCACTCGTTGGCACATTGTGGTCGGGAACGGGCGCTGTCCTAGTAGAGCGAAGAAAGAAAGAAAGAGAGGAAGAGAGGAAGATACTTACCCCAAGGATCGTAGTTGCCCTGATGAGGAGCGTATCAATCGAATCGAGAACCCTGAGCTGTTTGTTTGAAGGGGGGCGGAGAACCCGAATCTGGGCACAAGCTGGCGAGACAGGGACTACCCAAACAGACCACATAGATGAGAGAACGGGTCGGACACCTGTTTATTCATTTCCCGGGAATAAAGCTAAACATCCCCGCCGTCGTGGTAGATAGTTTTCCATGGCATATAGGTAGCGAGCGAACAAGCAGAAGGTTGGCTCTGGATGTCGTCAACGACGACGAAGAACAGACGACCGATGGACGTGTTGGCTTGTATGCAGAAAGTTGGAAAACGTTTATGCAGAAAGACGGCAATTCTTGTACCAATAGATAGCCAGCAACACGAGGCTTGAGTATACAAGGTAAATCGTCGCGCCGACAGACAAGTTTGTTGTCGCAGTCGCCAAGGAAGCCAGAACAAGAGCGTTCACGTCAACATTGACAGTCGCGTCAAGCTGCCCCTACGTTGGGGTTTGGGGTCAATCGTCGTTGATTATCTATTCTATGAGACCATTTCATTTGCCAGCACTTGTAATCCACAGGCATACCGAGAGGATGTCGAATAGGGAGAGAGCTGTGCACCTGAGGTTCCGAAAGGCCGAGCAGTGGAGCGGTATTCCATATGCCACGGTATAGCGCTGGCAAAGAGCTTTTTGTTAGTGAAAGAATAGGTCCGCAAAGGGAATGGAATAGCTGTTGAAAATCCGAGCACTTCGAAGATCGAAGACGTCGAAGTCCAGAGGAGAGCCAATTGTCTTCGGGATGGCTGCCCAGAAAGGAAGGAGACCCTGACAAGCTAATTGTTTTGGCTGCACATGATCTCGGGAGTCTTCGCAGGCGTCTGTGACGATGCAATTGTCTTTCGCTCTGGACGATCATGGCATGGCTGACTGGATCAGGCCGGGGCAAGAATCTTTGACCTGTCCACTGCCTGCAGGCATATGGCGTGCCTTACCCCCATCCCCCCACATCCCAAAACAAAAAGGATGACAAAAACAAAAACAACAAAGAAGCGCACGGGCTTCGGCATCTGTTGTCGCCCCTTCTCTATGCCTTAATTTGCCTTGTCCCATCGCCGGCGCATGAAACAAAAAGAATGTGTCACTGATTCGACCACGCTTTTTGTTTATGCCCACTGACGCTGCGCTGGCGCTCTTCCTAGTACANACCTCCTTCCCAATCCGGGCTCCCCCATCGAGATTCCATCGAGCATCTCTCGCCAATCTCTTTTCTATCTTGGGCCAAGCTGCACTTTTTTTTGTGTTGCAATGACAATTAACATCGCCTTTCACACATATCTCGTCCATTGCTATATAACTCATGGCCCAAGGGTCGTTGACTCAAACAACAACACCTTTCCTGGTCGTTGACTGACTCCCCTGGGCCATCCACTGACACCGGCACACCCACTCCAGCCCCTCCTCGACACCTACACGACTATTCAGCCATGTCCTACTACTCCCACCCCGCGGCCGCCAACTACAACACCACTCCCATGCATGCCCAACGCCAACGAGGCTATAGAATCTGCGACCAATGCGGCACTCCCGAAACCCCCTCTGTGAAGTTCCGTCTCTGTGGTGGATGCGTGAGTAACTCTCCATTTCCATTCCGACGGGATCCACTGACGCATTCCTTGTTCTCTCCACAGATGACTACACAGTACTGCTCACAAGACTGCCAGAAGATCCACTGGCCATCACACAAGACGATCTGCCAACACACCGCTGCCCAGGTATCGAAAGCTGGAAGCGTGGCACCGACAGCTGGATATGCGGACGAGCACCTCGCTAAGAACCTCCGAAAATTCGCCTCCGCACATACCACCCTCCTCGGATGGGCTGGCTTCCAGGCCCTGCAACTCAAACGCGTTCCGGCCAATGTACGGCAAAATGCTCTGTTGGTGGAATTGAGCTACCACGATCATATGGAGTCGCATCGTCGGTACGTCATGCTCAGCTCAATCCGTTCGGTCCCTTTACTGACATGGATCTCCTAGATTCTCCATTTCCTCGACACATATCGTGCCAAGAACCTACGTCCGCGATGCCCTGGTGATTCAGGATATCCAGCGTCGGGAAGAACGCTGCCGCACAAATGGCGGAATCGGAACCTTGGTTGTTATCCTTCAATGTGGTGGTGTCTCGCAAGTGATGCCCGTTGAAGTCGACCCTCCCGCCAAAATCACCTGGGACGTTCGGGAAGACTGGCCTTCGGTGCTCAACCACTTCGTCGAGAGCGGCCGAACGGACTTCAAGCCGATATCCACCACTGCTCGAGGGTGAGTGTTCAGTCTTTTGCCTTTCGATCAGGACAAATGTTGATTTCGCATCTTCCTTTCTTTAGTGTTGTCTATGGATAAACTCAAGCAGCGTCTCCTATCTTTCCCCCTGTTTCGCCCTCATCTTCATCGCCATTCTCAGCATCATTCAATCACGAACCCCTCGACGCCTCTCCCGCCTCTCTTACCGCCCAATCGAGGCGATGACATCACCCCACATTAATATTGGCCGAGCGCTCTATATGCCCCGCACGATATTCGTTATGTTTCGACATTCTTCACGCCTTCAACTGTACAACTCCTACAACAGCATACCCGCTGCTCCGTCGACCGCTGTGGCCACCTTCGCATACCCTCAATCATACCCAACTGCAATCAATTGTACCAACACTGCAACATCATTCAACTGCATTCATCAATTCTTTCGCTCCGCATATTCTCATTCGATCTTCGTTCTTCGTTCTTCTACCAGGTGCTTGCACCATCACTATTCCCTCTTCATCGATCCATAGATCGTCTTTTTTTCTTTCTTTTGCTTTGAGTAGCCATCACGCTTTACTGCATACATTGCTTAGTACTATACGCACGCATCATCACATTACTAGTATAATTATCGATATCGTTATCGAATTATTGGAATACAAAATATTACATTCAAAGCAAACCCACTATCAGTGTGATTCGTGTGAGCCTAGCAAATTAACGGGAGAAGGAAGGGATAAAACCGACGAATCGAGATTGGAAAATGATGAAGAGGAATGGAAGAGGGAAAAATACTGTGCGGGCTTCTAGGGACTTCTGCAGGCTATGTCCGACTCACGGGCTGGATCATCCTACCGACAGAAGCAGGATCCGCCGTCGGACGCGCGCTGATTGCTATTCTGGAGATCCGCCGCCCCCAGAGTTACCCACCAAGGCCGTCCATTTTCGCGAAGAGTTACGGTAAATTTCGACCTCTCACGGTAGACGTCATATTTCCATACTAAATTCTGGTATTTATGGAGTCGGAATTTATGGAGGGCTAGACAGGGAACCCGACGACGTTGCAAGGTCCGAAAATGGAGACCGGAGGCGTCGGGAGCAGTACCTACTTGGGCGTAAATTTGGCCGTCGGCTTGCTTTTTCTAGTCGATAGCTGTAGATGTGCAGATTTGAATTGCAGATTAGCGAGAATGGTAGACATTTACTGTCGATGTATGATCCGTCGATGAGTTATGCAGAATGTGGGGAGGAGGTTGGACGAAGGCGGGTGGTTGTTTGTGGTTACCGGAATTGGATATGGTGAGGAGCCGTTGCTGTTCCTCCTTGACCTGGGCGCCTATGGTTCTGACTGTGCTCCGAGATTTGTAGTGATAAATATGTAGTATAAGGACGAAGAGAAGAAGTTACGAAAGAGCTGTAAAGTGTATGGCTTTAAGCTTAAGCTTTGACCATGGGCTTCACAGCTATGTCATATTTTCGGAATTTGAAGCTCACATGGCTCCTTCAAGCATCGTCACGGGTCCATGGCTTTAGGGGTACGAGAGCTCTGTCTTCGGTCTAGCTTCGAAGCGTTATCGCTCACGCCGTGGTGGGGACTAGGCCCGTTGACGTCATATCTCGGCGCTCATTATCGATTGGTACCGGACGCTCGATTCGGACAGTCTCAGATCCAAGGCCTAAGCCGTTGAAGAGCACGATTGCTTGAGATCAAGTATCTTTTGGACGTTTCATAGTAAATTCGGCATAGCAATCTCTTGCTTTGCAGGTTTTCGATGACCAGGCGGATACATAAAGACTTTCCGGACTATGCATCATCAGTAGCATATTTTCTGCTACGATGGCCCGGGGGAGCAAGTGATTGAAGAAGTATTGTGCTGAAGATCCGACGTTCCCGAAAGTCTTGCGGCGCGACTGGTTAGCTCCCCTCGTCTCGTAAAGCATTGGAGCCGGACCTGGCTACACTGCTGGGGAGGTGCTTATAACTCTATCTTCAGGAAATTTCCAACGTTTGCGCGAAAAAAGGCCATCGATTTACTGCACGAGCACGGCGCCGGAGAATGCGCACTTCGAGGTTTCACAGGGAAACTTTGAAGGTTAAACCGAGTGCCTGGATCTACGGAGCTGACGTCGCTTAGCTCGAGAGCCCGGCCCAAATTCGATGTCAATGCATGAATGTTCTCCACCTTTCTCGAAAATGGGCGGGAGAAGACGCGGATGCAATTGATGCGCCTCACAGAGCCTGGCGCATCAAAGGCTGTGACCAATGGACCGGCCAAATCCGAGCACCGTTCCTCGTGCCTCGACTGGCTCTTTCTCTCTTCCTCACCTTGAACATCAACCACCGAGGTAAGGATTTGGCATTGAAAGAAGGGGATGTGTATGCTAATCACAGGGTCTCCAAGACTCAGCAGCATCAGCCATGCCGCAGTACACAGCAACTTCACCTCGACCGTCAACATCTGCACCAGGAGACGGCTCCCGGACGATCACAATCACCCAAGACCCCACACAAGAAGAGGGCGATGACAGCCAAGGAGGCTCTGGATCGAATGAGGGAGATATTGTGGGGACCCTCAGTCTGAGAGCCGGACCAGCGAGGAGAAATCGACCCCGTGTAGCTTGGGACGAAGGCGTGATCGACAACGAGGGTTGCGGCAAGAAAAAATCCAAGAGTGCGTTCAGGGCTTTTTATATTCTGTGTACACACAATCTGACATTCTCTATCACCACCCTGGTCCTTCTATTGAATTCACTTTGACACCCTGACGAACGTTTCTGGCGACATCGCTGTTCTAAATTGTACACCCTTGATTTGTGGGGCAGTTTGCTGCATATTCCACAAAGCCCGGAGATTTGACGAATCCTCTTCTGAAGAGTCGGACTCGGACTCGGACTCGGACGTGGATTCGTGCGATGGTCATGACCATGACACGCATCAGCATAGCGGCGGAGATGGTGCATCGAGCTCCCAACAACGACCCACATCAGGCCCAAGTAAAGTCCATGAACTATCCGACGACGACGAGCCAAATGCGTACGAGCGTATGCCTGGGTCGAAAAAAAAGGGGAAAAGGAAGGGTGGTGCGTGATTTTCATCATATTCGCCAATTTGATACTCATCCAGGTTGGCAGCGGCGTAATCGTGTCCATACCCGACTCTCATTTTTCCCGTGCAATGTTCAAGCTTCAAGTCTCTTTCTATACCGGGTATGAATCTCAAGGAAGCCAACGTACATTCTGAAGATTCAGAAGATCTCCTACCCACCAGATTACGTTCTCTTCTTAATTGCGTCATGAATGCCCTAGCGCCCGATGTACCATATTTAAGTGCAACTCAAGAATGAAGTCGCGTTTCAAGCTCTCTTCCCACCCACTTGGAACAGCTTCTCTGCAAACTCCGTGTCGAATTCCGAATCCAAGCAAAGGTTACGTTCATGAGACCCACCGCCCCAGCCGTCTATCCCTCCGAAGGATTCGCAGTGCCGTTATCTTGTTCCCCGACAACAAGGGCTCGTATAGCTGAATCTCGTCTGTACGTCAGCAATATTTCTTGTTCCCTGAGAGTAACAATATTAACACCATCTGTGGACGTTAGAAATGAGCCACATTGGTTTTGGAGACCCCGATTTACGTCGCATGGCGCAGTTAACCTGTCCTCAGAGCTCAAGGCTGGATCGCTCAAGAGCGCTCAAGACCCAAATTCACATGGGTGGGGCTTTCAGCTGTCCCGTCCACCCCCGCCCTTTGCTCCGATGAGGAGCAAAATAGATATCATTTCATGACTCCGTACTTGCCACCTTCTGATACTTGTCCAGATGCCTTTGTTTAAAAGGATTGCGATCAGCGTTTTGATTTGACAGTGCCATTTCGACCGCGACTGTCGTCACTGGTCTTCTTCCACACCACCCTGCCCCTTTATTTCATTCGAGACCGTCTATAGGAGACTCGTCGCTCTCTCAAAGGCTCACGCTTGAGATTCCTCGAGGCCAGTATCATCCCCCCAGCTTTCTGAGAGCTCGCACCGCGTGCACCGTTTCCAAGCCGTTCCAGTAATCAGTAATTATCATTTTCTGTTCTGATGGCTTTTGCTGATGTGATATCATCCACAGGTGTAGTGAGGTCGATTTTCTAAGCGTACGGGTAAGACCCGATGGGGGGTTTCCATGAAGTGGAACGCGGCATCATACTGACATTGATCCACCTTCTGCAGAAGGCAACTCGCTTCAGCCAACGGACGTTCCTGTCGGCACGAACACAATCACACGTAGTGGACCAAGACTCGAATATATATACGCCCTCGCCCTCTCTCTACACCACCTAGACTCTTTGCATCACCACACCTTCAACTCACGCCGCCATGACCATCGAAACGCAACTTCCGGCGGAAGGAAATGTTGGAGGTCACGTCTTTGACGTCGACTCGCGGACGGGCTTCATGCCCCCGAAACCTCCTATTCCGAGACTTCCGGCGATGTGGGAGGACTGGGAGTCCATGCTCGACCTTGCTATCGCTGCGAAACTCAAGTGCGGGGACCAGGTTGGTCTGACGCCGGAGGATGCTGCCAATTCTGAGACTTGGCGGGCCCAAGCGCGCAAGGTATGTCTATTGACAATCTCCTTCGTTCGTCATGTCTCACACCCCCCTTTTTGTCGTCGTTGCAGATGCCCGTTCTGCCGGTGAACTCGGCGTTGACCTCTTGCCCAATCCTCCTCCGACGAGCCCACCTCGTTTTGACGTTCCTATTGCATTTCTACGTGCAAACTCTACCTATCGACGCACCCATCCTCATTCCGCGTTCGATCTCTATCCCTGTCCTACGGGTGTCTCAACAACTCGATATCCCACCCCTCCTCACCTTCTCCGACACCGTTCTCTACAATTGGGAGTTCAAAAGCCCACCCATCACGCCTGATGCGGGAGAAGAAGCGCCCGCATTGGACAACCTCCGTTCCCAGGCGCTCTTCTCGGGCCTCGTCGATGAAGAGGAGTTCTATCTGTGCTCGGCGCGGATCGAGTTGCGTGGTGTCGAAGCTCTCGAGTTGATGCGCCAGACCATGGACGAGATGTTTGTCGGTGATGAAATCGCCGTCCGTAGGATCTCGGGATACCTTCAGACTATGGTCGGTGTTATCAACGAACTCAAAACCCTCCTGCTAGATGTTCGGAAGCAGTGCGATCCCGAGAGGTATTATAGCCTTGTTCGGCCCTGGTTTAGGGGACAAGATTCGGATCTGAAGAAGCGGAAGTGGGTTTTCGAGGGGGTGAAGGAGGAGGAGGACCTGGTGGAGCCCACGGAGCTTTCGGGTCCCAGTGCGGGACAGAGCTCGATTGTCCATGTGTTGGATGTGTTTTTGGGGGTCGACCATCAGTCCAAGACGCCTGATAAACCCTCGTTCATGTCTCGCATGTTGACCTATATGCCGAGGAACCATCGTCTTTTCCTCAAGCATCTTTCGGCGAACCCGCGCCCGCTCAGACCGTTCGTCGTTTCCACGCAGGACCAGGAGCTGCTGGAGTGCTATAACAAGGCGGTGTTGGCGTTGAAGGAGTTTAGGGATGCGCATATGATTATCGCGACGCTTTACATTATTGGGCCCGCGAGACGCGCTGCGAGGGCACTGGCGGCGAAGGACGCCGAGATTGACTCGGGCCACGAGCCGACCCCACCAGGAAAGGATCGGGAGCCCCTGAAGGGTACTGGGGGCACGGATTTGGTGAAATTCTTAAAAGATACCAGGAATAGAACGGGTGCGACTATGATACCAAGCTCTACTTAATTCACCCTTATCCCTTCCTATATCCTTGATCCCATCCTTTTTGGGCTTTATGTCGTGTTATTCTATTGCTTTCTTGTCCCGGTGCACTATACTAGACCTCTATCGTATTTTTATGCAGCAAATCACCGCTCTTGTATCTCTACTGTTGTAGCATGGCTCTCGATTCATTCAACCTGCACGCATTTCCGTTGCTACTCCCAATTCTCGATCGGCGAGTCAGTCATCTTCGTTGGTACTCGATAATTGGGTAGATGACATATCGGACCAAGCTGGAACGACCACACTGTTCAGTTGTCGATACGTGCCCCTTGCTTATCGATAAAGGAAGACCTGAGTTTCATGGTAAGTCATCGAACCAGAATCTTTCGGTCGGCCGTCGAGCTGCCGTCAAGCGAGCAACTCACAATCCCGGCCACTCTCAATCGAAAAGACCTCATCCCCTTCGAACAGGTCCTAGAAATGAAGGGGTATCATCCGTGTTCCAACGTCGACCCCCGGAAGGTACTCCGAGGTCCTGCTATTTTGCACGTTCAGGAACGCTGAGTCCGCTTCTGGGAGAAAATTCAAAGGACACCTCTGCTTGAGTGCCCGTGCATCTTTCATGTGGGCGACCTGGGGGGGAGCGACGTCGACCATGATGAGAGGTGATGTTCTCCTTCGACGATGGACATGAAACCACTCCGGGACCGACCTGAGCTGGTGCGCAGCGCTGGTCTAAGCGTACGCTCCAGGCCTGCTAGACAACCGACGCCCGGGCTAGTGATTTGCAGGCCTGGGCTCGGCCTCAAAGCCGGGGCTTGGGCTGGCTTTGAAGGGCTCAGGCTCAGGCAGCGGCTTTTCTACATGAAATGAAGTGTAACGGCCCTTTGAATAGAATGGATAAGGCGAAAGCTACATGACTATACAGCTAAATACTATCATCATCATTTTCAATGTCGGACCGTATGGAACACATATTGAGTAAAAAATATTTTTTGGTACAGGTTTGGCCTCTGCAGCGTCAGCTGTTGGTATGGCACACATATTGGGTAAAAAATATATTTTGGTACAGGTTTGGCCTCTGCAGCGCCAGTTGTTGGCAGGTTTACTTATCGGTTTCAAAGCTTCGGTATGCACGCCAAATTATGGTCACATTTTGTCACGTCTCCTCATCGTGGTAGAAATCGTGTCAGGCTACAAATTTCGATGCGTGTACAGGTCAAGAATGCGGGATCAGATTGGTCAGGCTCTTTTTGGACTTTTGTTAGGTTGTGCGTGGATTCAAAAATTGTCAGGTATGTAGATCAGCTGTCAGGATAGCGTGGTTGAGGTTACTGTCAGGTCTGCATTAATGGATTCATCGCCTCAAAGGTTGTGCGGATATACTGGAATCCCTGCATGTGATCTCGGTGTCGAATTAACGCTCGTTGTCTCTATCCTCCACATGAAATGCATTCCGGCCGCCGCATCTCTCAACTTAAAGACAGACATCATTTGGAGCGGTTCATGGGGCGAAGCGGTTCATGGGGCGATGTGGAGACTCAATTCAAGGATTCGTACGAGGGCTTGGAATAGCGCGGCCGACTGTCCTCATGAAGGTGACCCACCTCAACACCGTTTGACGTCTCTCGTGGGAAACGCGATATCGCACCTTGTATTGTCAAACTTGAATACACAAATACCTGCACTCGTGAACCGGACCTGTACGAGCCTTACAAGCTAATGCTGGTTAATCTGGAGCCACTGCTCAGCATGCTTGACCCAAGAAGAGATCAATGAATGTGTGGTCCTGCTCGACGAGCTCGAGGTTCTTGTTCCATTGCAAGAGTTGCTGTCCTTGCCACCAGCATCACACGGCCCATAAGCACAGACAAGGCCACCAGAACCAGGTCAGCCAGGTCGTCCGTGGTACTCCCTCAACCTGGAGAGGGCTGTCGAGCTCCACAAAATGGGAAATAGCTGGGAAGCCATGGGCGTCACTCGGAAGACACTTTACACTCATGGTGACTCACCCATGGAGGGATATGTAGGCGAGCGGCACTACTTCCTACAACCTGCGAGAAAATCTGAGAACACATGGGCCTGACAGATTAGATGTAGATGCTTCAACCTGACAACTTTCTGTCCCGTCTCGACATGACAAATTCTGCGAAGTCTCCCCTGACAGCGTTTTGTTAACCAAGAAACATGACTCGGACACAAACGGAATGGCAGAAGCCTGACCCTCTGAAATACGGCGTCCTGTTTATTATTTCGCATTATAATCGACCTGACTAAGTCAGAACACAGGTGCTGACATATTTACATGTAGAGATCAATCTTATACACTTTCATGCCCAGAGGAAAGAACCTGACAGAAATATTTCGACGTTCAGGGCAAAATCCTGTCAGAAGACAGGCGAAATCAGTGCATATTTTTTACCCAGTATATGTGCCATATGTTGGCAGGTTTCCTCATTGGTTGCAAAGCTTTGGCATGCACGCTAAATCATGGTCACATTTTGTCACGTCTCCCCATCGTGGTAGAAATCGTGTCAGGCTACAAATTTTGATGCGTGTACAGGTCAAGAATGCGGTATCAAATAGGTCAGGCTCCTTTTACACTTTTGTCAGGTTGTGCATCAATTCAAAAATTTTCAGGTTTTGTCAGGTATGCACATGAGCTGTCAGGATAGTGTGGTTGAAATTACTGTCAGGTCTGCATTAATGGAGGAGAAATGTCAGGCTAGTGTAGTTGAGAGTTCTGTCAGGTACAGCAAAACTCTAAGGAGGGTATGGAGATGCCATATGGGCCAAGGGCAATCACTGCTAATGGCACCACTGTGGCCTGTCAAACCCCTCCATTGCCTCAAAGGTTGTGCAGACATACTGGATTCCCTGCATGTGATCTTGGTGCCAAATTCAATGCTCATTGTCTCTATCCTCTACATGAATCACATTCTGCCCACTACATCTCTCAACTTAAAGACAGACATCGCTTGGAGAAGTTCATGGGGTGATGGGGATGCTCAATTCAAGGATTTGTATGAGGGCTTCAATGGAATGGCACAGTTGACCATGCTCATGGAGGTGACCCACCTCAACATTGTTTGACATCTCTGGTGGGAAACACAATATTGCACCTTGTATCATCAAAGGATATGCAAATACATGCATAGTGTTCAACGCGGGTTAGTGGCGGGTAAACTAACCCCTAGCTGTACCTGTGGGTAACTTGGCAGATTTTCTCAAAAAGCAATGTAATAACAATTTAATTATTCAATGTAGCTACACAATAGGGTCAAGCCAATCCCAAAGGCATTGCATGGTGCAATGGAGCTTCGCTGGAGTCAACTCCTGACCGGTAGTTGACATCCCCAAGGTTTAGCTCATGTGTTTCTTTTACAATAGTAGCAGTATTTTTATATGTATCACTTAGGAGGCTTGGTCTCCTTAGTTAGATTTTTCCCCTTCTTTCTCTTTCCCTCTCTCTCTATATATAACTCAACTTAATAACATTGCATTTCGTTTTTTGATCTATCTATTGAGTTCGACACTACTCAAGCATGGCGGCTTACAATACCTCTTGAGATATTTGGTTCCCCCCTTTTTGCACTTACGAGAGACTCACTCTCTACAGCTGTGCGCAGCATTATCCAAGGCCATCTGCAGTATGCTACATATAAAAATAGCCAGAAATTAGCATGATGGCAAATGAGGACATAGCAACAGAAAGAAAGGACTGCTGTAACTAAAAGTAGTATTTATTCATGTGTTGGGATTGTTGACAATGTGAAATACTGCATGTAATGGTTCAATAAAAGATGCCCCCAGGACAAAAGGCTGGGAATGGAATTTTATGATAAGCACCAAAAAAAAGGGGGCATGGTCAAGGATCGAACACTGAACTTACTGACCAACAAATAAATATGGTAAAGAGCTGACACGATCACCGGGTCTTGAATGCATGCAAGGCTTGGCGCACAAAACCTACAGGGTACAATACCCAGGGCTAGATAGCCTCGGAACTTGAAGTACCATCACTGAACTGTTGTACTTGACTATATCTTATTCTCTTAGAGAATCTGCTTGGTCGACAGTCAGGGATACTCCAACTTGTGTGTTTCCCATTCTTCTAGAAGATCTGGATACTTGTTCAAGTCAATTTGCAAATTTTAGAAGGCATATGCACAAGTGGTGTATCACTGTATCCATCAACAAAACTTGCTGTTAGTGGGCCGTCGCCAAGCGTGGCATATTCCGAGGACTCATTTTGACCCCTAAGTATACGTAGATCCTCCCTTTGTCTCAACCTGTATCCGATGAGAAGCAGATTGCCAGCAAGTAAAGACGAAGGGGGCATAAGCAGCAGAGAAGCTTGAGTAAGTCATGTGAAAGTCATGCAAAAGTCACTGGATCTTATAAGTCTGTTTTCTTGGCACTGGGCACCTGCACTGTACAAGTACCCAAGGATAGAGTCCTTGGAAATAGATTCCATGGGGGAATATAAGAAACAGTACAGATGAGAGTCCCAATATGGAATGAGATTGGAAAGAGAAAATGCATGGTACAAGGTTGGTGAAACACTATGTAATAGTGCCAAGTCTGACATCATCCACTTGGAGCCTTTCACTGAGAGAGTCAGGGCAGGGGATGAAGTAACTGGCACAGAGAAGAGGGAGGAAGAAACAAGATTTGTCTACAGTAAGGACTGTAAGGTTGGTGCTCATGTCTGGGGGTTTCAGAGATGGGAATGACACTTGAAGCACTAGTTGCATCTGCTGAAAAGGGAGTTGTCAATGCCAACAAAAATATTAGAGAGTTTATGAAGTTAGGCATGGTTCAAATGCAACAATCATCCCCCTGGAGTGAATGAATCAACCAAAAAATTCTGAATAAAAGAGAAGATGGTACCAAGTACAGAATAAACAGATCTTTGATGTTTCATCCCAAATGACTGAAAGATTAACAATGGGGTCAACTTGAATCATTGGGTGAATATTGTCCAATGGTGGTAGAGAGTTGAAGTCATTGTTGTAATTGTCAGAAAAATTAATCAAGGAATTGTCAGGGGAACATCCTCCAATGCAGGTAAGGAGTCCAGGTCAGAGTCAGGCTCATTGTTGACTTTGGAAGCATGGTAGCTGAAGGGATGAGTGATAAGGATGAATTCAATATCATCAGGCCATAGTGCAGCCATGATTAAGCGGTCTGGATTGAAGAACACCATTGAACAATGACAAGGACAATTTTGACTCAATCTCACAGAAATAAGGCCAGTGTGCTGTTTGAGAGGCCATTAGTATGTGATTAGCGGTCAGCAAAAATGCCCATATGGCCTCAGATAGTGCATGTTGCATAAGTGGCCCACTAATAACAAGTTACTGCAACCAATAACTTGGATTTCAAATCTCTCCTGAGCTGTGCATGGAGTGTTGTGTATTTGGGAACACATGAAAGTTAAGAATAGCAACAACTGCTAGCACATACATATATTGAATTGATGTAGATGGAGAAAAGATGGAGAAAACTGATGGGCATACCTTTATGCTGTGCAGATTTATGCCTTTGAGCCAACATCAGACTGTCAAACGGAGAGAACATTGTCAGATGCCAGGAAAATAGGCAATGAAGAGGATGGAGACCAGAAAGCCCCAAAAAGGCCTCAGAACATGCTGCTTGATAGTCCACTACACACAAATCAAATGCTGTAATTATATAATGGAGTATACAAGGATTGTTGTGAACAGGGGGTAGGACAAGAGTTGAGAAAAAGAGCAATTCTAAAGCAAGTGAAAGTTGAACTGAAAGCTGAGTTGAAACCTAGCCACTTTATGTAAGTTGCATGACAAAAGCATACCAACATTGGCAAAACTTAGGTGGGCCAAGTAAAGCATGTTTGATGATGACTGGGGGCAGCCTCTCTACATCTTGTGGGAGTTAAATGGAGTAAAAAAACACAGAAATTTTGGGACTTACTTAAGCCAGTCAGAACCATGATATACTGCATTGGTAAGCTCAACTTTGGTGGTTTGAAAATTGGCAATCATGAGACAAGTGCGATTAAGGCTAAGGCCAGGGTGGCAATGGGGTGGAACCCAGAATAGAAGATCTCCTGAGGAATTATGAATCCAGCCATTGTCATGGAGTGTCAAGATCCCAGCTGGATAGTAGTGTAGAAACAGAGATTTTGAACAAGATAGCTGAGATGTGTTGCTATGCACTATCAGGACTCTCTGAGCATCCCATTGCACAATGGTCTTATCAGAAGAGTCTGAGATGAGGTACTTGCCACCAGGAGAGAATGCAACAGATGTGATGCAGTGGCTATGCCCTGTCATTGGCTCTAAGGCTGGCTGTCCAGTCTGAGCATCCCACAGCCTAATGGTCTCGTCATCTGAGCCTGAGACAATGTACTTGCCATCAGGAGAGAATGTAGCAGATGTGACANTTGCCACTATGCCCTTTTATTGGCTCCAAGGCTGGCTGTCCTGTTTGAGCATCCCACAGCCTGATGGTGTTGTCAGCTGAGCCTGAGACAACGCACTTGCCGTCAGGAGAGAAGGCAACAGATGTGACCAACTCGGTATGCCCTTGTATTGGCTCCAAGGCTGGCTGTCCTGTTTGCGCATTCCATAGTGTGATGGTCCCATTAACTAAGCCTGAGACCATATATTTGCCATCTGGAGAGAAAGCCATGGATGTTGGTGTGCTCCAAGTAGATATTCTTAAGATCTCCTGTTGTCTCTGAGCCAAGCTATGGTGAATAATGGGAACTGAAAGAAATCCATGAAGTGGCAACACTGGCTCTTTTGTTACAGCATAGAATGGCAGTGCTGACAGATATAAATGAGGAGCACTGTGGCTGATTGCTGGATAAAAATTGTGCACAAAATCACCAATGTTATCCAGCAATGGCCCCAGCTCAGCTGAGACCACTCTCACTCTCTATATAGTCTATTAATTCACATGCCACACAATTCTGTTGATCCTCTGCTTACCTTGGATATTTGCCAGAGTGTATTGTAAGCATATTTGACATTCTTCAATACACTCAGTGCTTCCAGCCAATACAAGACCTTCTCTGTCTTCACAAATTCCAGCATTCTTTTTTGAAAAGGCTCAGTGACTCCTGCATAGAGAACATGCTCCCCCCATGATGTGCATGCATAAGCCAGTTCAGATGCAAGTTTCAAGGGCTCAGGTTGGTTGTCATTGCCCTGATATGAGGTTTTTGCTCCTGAGATCCCAAAGCATAGCATAGAGTCCATGATAGCAAAGCACATTTCAGCTGTGGTAGAATGTGCAGCAGTTTTGTCAATTGCCCATTTCTTGCCAGAATGCTTTTCTGATGTCAGGTAGTCAACAAAAGATGCATGAAAAATTGAGACGAGAGCATCATCACACCCTTCATCTGGAACTTGCACAACAGAGTGAAGGGACTTGAAAGCTTCTCGGATCTCCAAGGCATCAGTGCTGAGCAACTTGGCATAGTCATTCACTGAAATAGGCCTTTGAGCTGTGACAAGCAGTGACAGACAGGAGTGTATCATCTCTGCCTCCTCTGGCTCCAAAGCTGCAAATGCTTCAGCTAGGATGGTGCTATACAGAGTCCCAATGCCAGAAAGCTGGACATTTGCAGAGTGTTTGCCCAGTTCCCAAAACCGCTTCAAGCTATTCCCAGAGTAGGTTGCAATATATGCCACCATAGTGGCTGCAATGATAAACAGTGTTCCAGAGGCATCAGCAATGACTTGAACCTCTGGAGGTGGCCAATTTGACTTTGCCTGATAGTGGTTATACACCCTTGGGATGCATTTGAACCGGTCATTCAGGTAGAGCAGTATGTCAGCTTTGACAATGCTGGCCTCAATGTCATGTAGGCGAAGCCTCCCATGTTGGGTAGATGTTTCAAAGGACTCCCTCAGAGCAACCTCGGGACGGCTGGTAAGGAAGAACTTGAGGGGAACAGCAGGTTTCTGCGACAAAATTGCCTCGATGAAGAGCTTGACAGCCTCTTTATTCTCGCACTCATCGAGGGCATCCACACCAAGCACAAGGAGTTCATCAGCCGCAAAGGTCTCCTTAGCAGGCTGGAGAATGAGCTTTGCATACTGGACCTTCAAATCCATCTTTGTTGGATTTCTGCATGCCCCATCAGACTCGAGAATTTTCTCGAGGGCGTCGCCAAAGTTAGGTCGTGCCTCTGCTAGAATCCTCGCGAGGGTAGGGATGACGAGGTACACATCCTTCTGATTGAGCTCGCTGAGCGTGCAGAAGAAGCTTGCACCCAGAAGTCCCCGGTCGTTGAGCTGGGAGCAAAAGGTCTTTGACACGGCCGTCTTCCCGGTCCCCGCAAGCCCACTAAGCCAGAACAGATGAGGGGAACGAGGGTCCTTTGCCCATACGAGCAACTTGGCCAGCAAGGATATCCTGGATCCAGGCGTGCACCCAGAGCCTCGTTGTGGGTTGCTAAATTCTGCCCCGTCCACTCCACCTAGTTTGTCAAACGTGTCTGATTTTGTGGGCTGAGCAGCCTGATCAATGAGAAGCAAGTAATGCGAACTTACTCGATCTCTTCAGCGACCGGACGGCCTCTTCGATATTGCGTACGGCCCCAGTATGATCCTCAATTACTATAGATGCATTTGAGAGAAGAAAGCGGACAGGCAGAGAACCAGACGTACTCTCGATTCGTTCCTTCAACCAGTCGACCCCACTAACAATCTGAAGAGTTTGGTTCATATTCTCGATGGTCGCGTCGAACTAGACAGTTGTGAGCCACCGTCATGAGTATGAACCCAAACAGGCTCACCATTGCTATCTCGATGGCGAACCTGATCTCCTGCGTTAGCTTCAGGACCTCTTGCTTATCCTGGTCCGTGAGGATTGCTCGATCGACAATTGATCTGTTCGGATTAACCTTGTCTTGAAGTATCTTCTTTTTCTCCTCCAGAGTACTGGCCGTTCCAGCGTGCTCTTAGTACGTCGACGTTAGGGATGACCAAAGTGCTCTCACCGCGACAATCCACTGAAGCGATCCTGGACCCCTTGCTGAACTTCGGGGGGACTCTCGTCTATAATTCGCGACAACGCCTCCACCCTCTTGAGAAGTGCGTCAAATTCCTCATGATTCTCACCGTATGCCTACTCACAGATTGGTAAGGAGGATAGCATCTCGTAGAGAAAGACTCACATCAATTGCATTACAAATGGCCAATAGCCCCGCAGCGGTGCTCTTCAATGGGGGAAAAATGTCCGATACGTCGACGATCCTCCGGAGGGTGGTCTTGACGCCTTCGTAGATCTTGCTGCCCAGGCCCGCTGGGTGATGTTCGCCGTGAGCGGAACCCTCCTGAGGCTCGTTGACCCCGCGAGACGTCGCAGCGGTAGAGCTGTTCGATTGAATTGAAAGATCGGAACGATCTCCCTCAACAGACGCTGTGCCGAGTGCCTGGCTTGGATGACCGACATGAGCAGTGGTTGTCTCCAGCACTCGCTCCCTTCCGGAGCTCCCCAAGTGTCCGCTCGGAGAGGATGGATTAGGGACCCGCGATGCGCCGTCACGATCGAGGGTGGAAGCGGAGCGTATGAACCTATTTTCTTCGTTCTGTGCTGGGAAGGAGGGTATAGCTTCTGACAAAGTAGATTGGATCGCCTGCCTGGAAAGATCTTGGGGGGGCTGGCTACTAATAGTTTCGACGCTGTCCTGATGACTTTGGATTTCGCTGCGGCCGGTGTCCTCGGTCGGTGGATTGGGGGTAGTAATATCGTGGCTGGCTTTAGAGCTAGTGCCTATATCTCCTGCAACGATGGGATGGGAAGTGTGGCGAGAACGAGAGGGAGAAGGAGTACGAGAATCGAAGCGCTCTTGGAAGAATTTCACGGGATGCTTGAAGAATCCTTTGGCTTCATCGCGGCGACGAGGCCTTTTGGGGGGATCCATGTCCAGTTATCCAGTGATACGAAGTAAAGCCAGAGGGGATTGTATACGAGGTTGGTGGAAGTAGTGGTCGAAGCAGTCAACACACGCCTGCCGCTCGAGATCGTTTTGGGAACGCCAGGTCCACACGTGCCGATGCGCTCGTCTAGCAGTGGCACTGCCTTCGGTGTCTAAATTTCTAAACGATATACGAGCGGCAACCTCTAGACAAAAAAAAACAACTACGTGTGTCCTCTCAGTCATTAACCATAGCTATGCAAACCAAAATCCAATATTGGTAGATGAAAACAGACCGCCTCGATAAACCTTGTCAACGAACTCACCACTCACACTGCACATCGTTTGAGAGGTGTGCGTTCTCCGTGTTAAATGTAGTAAAGAAAGGGAAGGCGAAATCTATGTCATTGGCTCTGAACAAGCTAAGAACGGAAAACCCATGCACGAAGAGAAATAAGCTGCAGGTAACGAAGCAAGGTAGGGAATCTAATAAACAATCCTCAAGGTAGACCGGTCGTCGTCACCAAGAGAATGAAAAGACAAGGAAATAAACCAAAGAGAATGGAAAGGATGCGAAAAAGCGATAATAATATTGGGGAGCGAAGAGAAATATTGAGAGGCGGAAAGAATGACGAGAGCACAGAGAGAGTCGACTCCCGGGGGTGGGAGCAGCACGATGCCAGTCGGTCGATGGTGAAAGAAGAAAGGACATCCACGCTTCCGGGCATATCCTCTTCGACGAAAAGCCACAGACCGAGCACCTAGATGAACGAGCTATACCCTACGAGGCTCCAAGACGCTTCCTGGGGGCCTCCCAAGCCACGCACCTTCCATCGCCCGTCTGCTCCCTCCTGAATTCAATTAATCCAGACCGCGTTCCTCCCAAGGAACGACACCCGCCGCGCTGATGAAACGGATCGCAAGCGCCACCCCTACTCCCCATACACCACCATCAACCACACTCATGAGCAATGCGGGTAACGTTGTATTAAAGGCCGTCGGATTGGACCTTCTTTTTACAGTGACTGTGATCGCCTTGTCCACAGGTACTACCGGCGCACTCGACTCGGTGGAGGGAGGGTGGTGAAACGCGGTGAGGCGCCTTGTAGGACGCCGCTTGAACTGTTCATGAATACTAGGCGTAGTCGTCCCCTGTACATCTTCGAGGTAGATGTCTAAGCCGCCCGGTTTTGTTTTGCTGGGACTGGGATGAAGGGAAGGTGAAGTTAGCGAAGTGCGGTGGACGGATGTAAGAAGAAATGGGTATGTATAACGGAGGATCGAACGAACAAACGAACCAGCGCACAAGCGATCCGCCGGACGAACGAATATGGAAGAAGAGAGGGAACAAGGAAACCAAGCGAAGGAAACCAGGTGTACATACCAGCCTTTGCTACAAGAACCAAGCCATCCGTGTTTATCGTCACCGACTCTACTAGTAGCCCTGTCGTCCACGGCATGGCGTTCACTTGGCCGTTGTGCCTGATATTGGCTGGGTGCTGGACTAGTCCTTCACGAATTGTTTATGGTGTCGTTCTTGGTAATTAGTCGAGCCCATTGGGCTCCGTCGGGACGGTCAGCCATATCCATATCCGGATGGCGGGATAGCAGGAGGTCAACGCTGACGCCAAAGTGTGGCAGTACTCGAGTATAATCGTCGATGGTGGTTGAAATCGCCGTCAGCGGGTGGTCGCGGCGGGAAACGTGCAGTCGCAGTCGCAATCGCGAGCGTTGGTGGACAGTCGAGGGGGGTACAGAGGAAAGACCAAGAGTCGAGGCACAGAGTACGCGACTGATTGGAGGCCCGGGAGAAGAGATATCATCAGCCAACCGTCGCATGGTAATGTGGAAAGGGACTCACGACACGCAACGCACACCAAAGGCGACTGACGGGAGGTCAGACGCATCCACGCTGAATCCCTTCGATCGCCAGGTCAGTTCAGCGACACGCTGCTCCAAGGCGACCGAGATGACGACCGGTAATCTGCTTGTGTTCGTTTAGTAATTTGGCGGTTTACATGGGTAGCTGTCCCATTTACCTGGGCTACACACATCTCATCGTAGAGCCCGAGTTTGTCGCGGTAGGATGGTACTTAGTAGGAGATGCAAGAGACGGTGGCGGTGCTGATTTCCGGCCATTGTTCCCACTGCCACTGCCACTCTTTAGTCTTGGACGTTTAGGTGATTTCAAAGAGTCGAACATGCTCCTCGTATGTGACACGTCTCGCAGCGTGCGCATCGGAGCGCTTGCCTCAAGACTCAGACTCCCTCCTAGTACCCTATATACCCACCCAGGATTACACCAGGAATGCCCAGGAAACGCCCAAGAGCATCCAGGTGGTATCCTGTCAAGCCTCCTGGGAACGCGTCTTGTAGTGAAACCCGAGACCTGTCTTTTACAGCTTTGCAGAGCACTTGGTCTAGTACGAGAAGTACTGCATGGACTTCGACTGCGATCAAGGTCCAATATTCTGGCTACGCGAAGGACTTTGAACGGCAAGAGCCAGTATGTGCGTTCATCCGACGTCGAGTTCATGTCCTAGCCCAAAGTGTAAACTGACGAGCTCTTTATTTAGCGTACTGCTATCACGTTGTTCAACTGTTACGTATCTAGGTAGCTCGCAAAGTTGAGCGCGATCATGGTGGTGCTGGAGAGGGTATCATGGGCTCGACTCGAGATATATAGCGTCCGGGAGAACAGCTCCGGGAAGCATCAACAGCACACCCTTTCGTTCCAGCCGAGCCAGTATAAGGGAGCGCATTGTCATTCTTCTACAAAGCTCAACTAACCAATACCGGGTTGCCAAATGATGCGCCCTTTTCGCAAGTTCTGTCTCAACAGCGCTACCGCGCTACTTCTTGCCGCCTCTCAGCTGGTTTCTGCCGCCGACGTCAATTGGGAACCTTACCTCGAAGGTTACAAAAACAGCCTTCATAACTTTGGGATTTTCGATGGCCGTCGTACCGCAAAGCCTGCACCAGCAGAGTTACGCAAAGGCCGGCCTGTGGTCGATGTCAATGGAAACACGATTCCGGACTATGGTGTCTTGTACGAATTTGACCAGCTGATCGACCACAATAACGCGAGCCGGGGAACGTTCAAGATGAGGTACTATCACACTTGGGAGTACTACAGAGAAGGTGAGTATTATATTTCGGCATCGGTCTTCATTCCGAATATTATGAACCGTTTCCTTTCTTTTCTCCAGGCGGTCCGATCATTTTGTACGTGCTCGGGGAGGAGGGAATCGACGTGAATCGTATGCTGCTCTCGCACCCAGGAATAACGAGTTTTTGACTCACCAATTTTCCGTGGACAGGCGGGGAACGCTCCCTGACGAACGTCACTATCCCGGGTGCCATCGCCCAGGCCACAAACGGCGCCGTCGTCGTGGTCGAGCATCGTTTCTACGGAAAATCAAAACCCTTCCCGGATTTGTCTGCAAATAGTCTTAGGTTCCACACTATCTCGCAGGCTCTCGAAGACTTCGTCTATTTCGCGCTGAACGTCAAGCTGGCTATGCCTGGAGGCGACGGCGAAGGGATTCGGCGTCATAGATCTCCGTGGATATTTGTTGGAGGGAGCTATTCTGGAGCGCTTGCAGCGTTCATTATGGAACAGTACGCCTATTTACTCTTATGCACCCTTCTCCCCTATCGTACTGACGCCTTCGTAGATATCCAGGTATATTTTGGGCAGCATATGCTTCGTCTGCTGCGGTGCAACCAAAAATGTTAGTGCAGGTCGTCAGTTACTGGATCACTTAAAACTGAGTCGCTTGGTGTGCCTTTTCTAGTGATTTCTGGCAGTATTGGAGCACCATCGAGAAATATATGCCAGCCAATTGTACGGCGGACGTCAAGGCCGTTGTATCCCTCATTGACGGGGTCCTCGATTCTGGAAACCAAACTCGTATGACAGAGATTAAGACACAGTTTGGTCTGGGTTCGCTCGGGACGATCGATTTCGTCAACACTAGTTCGTCCTTGTTCTTCTTGTTTCCTGAATGGGTGGCTCATATCTGATTCCAAACCTTTGATTGCAGTCAACATCCCTTTTAGAACATGGCAAACTCTCCAGCCTGCCAGCGCAAGGAACTCGCTGATTTACCCTTTCTGCGACGCACTGGAGACTGAAGGGGGTCAAGTCGCTGGCGCTGAGGGGCGGGGTGCACAAATCGCGTTGCCCAAGTACGCCGACCTTTTCAGGAGTGTGATTGGCTCTCGTACGTGCCGGATACGCAGTCGTGCCCAGCTAAATTGCTGAGCAACCTCCGTATTTTTTTGTCCAGTGTGTGGTAATACAACTACGGAAGCTCTTCAGTGCGTTCTTCACGCTTACTCGCTACATTGACAGCCCCCGTAAATGCTCATGAATTTTCTTTTTGTTCTCTCCGATTCAGAGCCTGTGATTCGTTCGTCACTATTGGGTTCAATGGCTCAAGATATGCATCGACAGACGTCGATAGTGATTTGCGACCGTGGATGTGGACATTGTGAGCAATTTTTTTTGTTTTGCTTTCCTTCTTCGTTTATCAAGTCGTCGTTGATGATTTACAGATGCAACGAAGCCGGCTGGTTCCAACCAGGACCTCCGAATGGAGGGGGAATTGTCTCGAAACACTTCAGCGTCCAAGCCTGGGCTGTAAGTCACAAACGGCCTATCACTTCTGGTTTTATCACTCATGATTGAACCACACTTCAGACGTTCTGCTCCGAAGCCTTCCCCGGGACGTTCACAAACTCTTTGACTGAATTCCAGGCTCGTGTCGACATAACTTTGCAGCAGTATAACGGGTGGAATACCATGGCGAACAGGGTATTCGTGGTGAATGGTCGCCGTGCGTCGTGTTTCCGTGCTCCGTGAATCCCACTCTGCTGAAGCTAACTAACTTCATCTCTAGGTGATCCCTGGTTGGAGGTCACCCTCTCGGCTACCGAAGCAAGCGCGGCAAGCACCGACCTCCGACCTATATACCTCACAAATGGATTCCATGGCTCAGATATTTCACATGCGAATGCTGTTGTGGAGCCGAGCATTGGAGAGGTGTGGAACCAGGCTTTGACGACCTTCCCGCGATGGGTTTCGGAATTCGAGAGGCAGAGGTCTTCAGCGAGTGAGGTCAGATCGGGCTCGTTCCAATTGGTTGTGGTCGTGGCTAGTGTTACCGTTCTTTTGATGTTGGCTGTTCTCTAAATTTGACTATGTTTGCTTAAAGTCTGATGCTTCAGTTTGTTTTATAGCTATTAATACCGCTAACACAGACATAACATATTAGGCAACAGGATTCGGGGTCGTCTATCGACTCGAGAGAGCGGCAAGCAGGAGCTAGGCTAAATCAGAACTCGAGACCCCTATTTCAAGACCCAGCTCCGCTAGACCACGCTTCACCTTTTCAATAGACTCGAAGATAATCGCAGCAACCTCAGGTGTTCGGGCCTTACCCAATATTAAACCGATGTCAGTTGTTATCTCAGAACAAGGGAAGATCACTCACCGCCAAGTCATTGGTCACATGAAGAAGAGGCTTGATCAATTTCTTCCAGTTGTCGTGGAGGCGAAACCAATTTTCGGGATCCGCAATAGCAAGAAGCAGCAACCTTTCGAGTTTTGGCCATCCATCATGATAGGTGAAATCAGCAATTTCATCATCAAGAGTGTTTGCTCCACGCAAGAGACCTGGCAAGTCTTCAACTGCTTCCTTCAAAGAACGCCTATGTTGCTCTAGAAGGGGGAGTGCCTCCCATCGATCCGGTACTGAGATCAGAGGGTTATAAGTCGAGTCAGTGTCAATGCCAATACTAGGATGAATTTGCGATACGCACGAGAGTCAAAGTCTAGCGGACATTCGATTATGAGTTGCATACAGCGCTTTGAGAGGTGCGTGCAAACACAAGATTCTGGTACGAACAATTCCTTTGCACGACTTTCTTCCTGCAGGAAGTCAGAGAAGGATTTGTGGTACAGACGTAGACGCAAATGGCCGTGGCGGTCCTTTTCAAAGTTTACGAGGGAACGGAGGTCAGAGAATAACATGTCTTCTGCCCTGGCTTCCAGGCCAAGCAGCGTAGAAAGGTCATCTAGTGTAAATCCAAGATAGATGCTTACAGACGGTATACGAAAATCTCCAACATTCATATGGTGTGCCCGAAAAAGTAGGAGAAAATCCCGTCCATGGTGCGTATCAACAGCTTCGTACGCCCTCTTCGCAGTCGACAGAATGCTGGCGTAAAGCCTATCCAGCGCTTCAAACGGACGCACCACTTGCCCATCGTGCGGTGTCCAAGCGAGAACAACCTTCAGCCTCTCCGCTGGGGAACCTCGACGCTCCGTGATGTACTTGTACACTGTGGCGACGTAAACGAACTGCCCCGACGCAGCTTGGACAAGGGTCTCGATGGCATCTTTGCTGAACCATCTGGGATCGCCGATTTGTAGACCGATATCTTCGAATCTCCTCTGCAGGTATCGACACATATCTCCAGAGGCGTCGAACTTGTCGCTGAGTTCTATGTGGTATGCCACCTGGCGCAGGCGACCACCAGGTTTGAGCGCAGTACGAATAGCCCATTCTGGTCTGCTGGCGATGAACACGCGAAAGGGGAGATTGTTGTTGTCGACAATACAGCGCTTGATGGCGGCCAGCAGCTCTGCTTGTCGATCTTCGGCCTGTTGTCGATCATCAGCGTTCGCGAGTGGAGGTAGTGGGGTGGCGCTGTATTTGCCGATACACTCGTCGAGGCCATCGATGAGAATGACATACGGAAAGGTGTTGGTGTTGAGTTTGTGACTCCTTCGGAGGCTGTCGAAAGGGCGAACGATGAGGACATCCATCTGGGACTGCAGTGACCGAGAGAAGATCTTGGGGTCATGCTTCACGGCGCCAGAAACACAGCTTCGGAAGCCGTGGTGTTTTAATCCTATCTGGTAGGCGATGGTAGGGACGATGTAAGCGATTGTATTTCGTGTGGGGTCTGTAGAAGAACAGAAGAATGCTGCAGAAAAGATGTCCAACTTCGTGCAACGTTCGGCGATAGTCTGCTGCAGTGCAGATTTTCCAGCACCCGCAGCGCCCGTCATACATAGCAAGCGTTGAGGAGCGTCGCGATTTTGGATCCATTCCATGATCTCATTGGTAACTTCAACACGAGTGTCTTCATCGCATTTTGGGCGTCGTATCTGGCGCTCGAGTCGTGCAGGGCATTTGGTGCGATATTCCCCAACAGAAGTTCCCAGCCTGTGGATTTTGGTGGTCGATGAGCATCTTATCAGCGGGATTGAATGAATTTGACATACCATCATTCGACGTATCGCCAGCACCACTACCCGAATGCACAGTAATATGGGAAGCTTCGAAATGCTGTATATCCCGCATGTTCACGCCAGCGGCGTGAGGAAAGAACGATGTCGTGCAGCCGCCAGTGGTTGGTGCTTCCCGTTCGTCCTCAGAATCCAGTGTTGGAAGTGTCTGAGGTGGTAGAAGGAGAGCTCGCTTTCCAGCCATCGGGGAAAACACATCATGCGAGGAATGTACTTCCGTATCCCTTCGAGATTGATGGATTGGGGGCTGGGGTCCACGGATTGCAAGAGTTGGGGTGTTTGCGGGAGACGACAAATTTGTAGCTGAGCGTGTGGAAGGATCTTGGATTGACGACGACCCAGCTGCAATCGGGGACCAGCCTTCAGGTTGGGCATCAGATAGTTTGCCCCTGCGACTGTCGAATCGTGAAAAGACGCGGGACCAGACGCCAGGTTTCTTGGATTCAGGGGACATCATGCGGGGGATGGTGAACAAGCAAGATGTGATGAGGGAGGGAAGCAAGCAGCGGGCGCATAGGCCGTCACAGCAACGAGCCAGGCGTCACAGCGGCTGCAAATAGGCCCTAACTAGATAGACGCCCAGAGAATGGAATGGCAAACCGGGATCGCGAGGCTTTCAATGTATGAGGGGTGTCGCCATAAGATTGATCCACAACTGCACGAAATCAACTCTTGGGCAAGCCACTCAAGGACATTGACAAGTAAAAATAATCGCTGTCCCAAACATCAGACAACCAAGATCAAACGAGCCGACTCTCACCCCCCGTTCAATTCAGGCTCGTTGGGTAACTGGGTGAAGTCAGTTTGTTGCTCCTACTTCATCCAAGTCTTGAGACGAAGGCGCAAGCAGGAGTTACCTCCGGGAAAAGGAAAGGCGAACAGAAGGACATTGAAGAGGGAGGACCATAGACTTCGTTCCATCTAAACTCGTATGACAGAGATTTGGACACACTTTGTTTGGTCTGAGTTCGATCAGGACTGTTGATCTCCTCGGAAATACAGTAGTAGTACGCTATTCTCGTTTCTTGAAGGGTTTGTGTTCAATGGTCACCGTTAGTTGTGTTTCTGTGATCTCACTTGCCTAAAACAGCTTCATCTTCAATTCTGCTCTAGGCAATCCCTGGCTGGACGTGACACTCTCTGCTATCGGGGCAAATACATCAAGCACAGACCTCTGGCCGATATGACCTACGAATGGGTCCCATGGCTCGGATATTTCGCATGCGAATGCTGTTGTGGAGCCGGGCACTGGATAGCTGCGGAATCGGGCTCTGATGATCCTCCCACGATGGGATTCAGAATTCGAGAGGGCAGAGGTCTTCAGCGAGTGAAGTCAGTTCTGATTGGTTTTAGTAGTGGCTAGTGCTACTTGTGGTACGCCACCTGCCGTAGATAGCCACCAGGTTCAAGCGCAGTACGAATAGCCCATTCCGGCCTTCTGGCGATAAATACGCGAAAGGGGAGATTGCTGCCAACGATGCAGTGTCTAATGGTGGCCATTAACTCTGCTTGTCGATCTTCTGCCTGACGCCAATTATCAGCGTTGGCGGGTGTAGTATGTGACGTGGTGCTGTATCAGGATAGCGGCAGGGTTAATGGGGAATACCACAAAGGTCCCGGCACTATGAAGAGTAGCGCCAGCTGTGACGAAAGCCCAGATCCAAGTTTAATCACCTGCGGAAGAGGGGCTGCTCTTGTTCAGTGTCGGTGCTTCTCCCATATTTGGCTGGAATGATAGGCTGATTTTGCTGTAGTGGGACCAAGGAAAAATAATTAAATTTGGATGGACACTCGACGAACGACTGCTCAACGAGGAAGGCGTGTACCGGCTGTACGACTTGCAGGGCGAATACCAACAATACTCGCTGGGGACCGATGCTGCGGAAATGGGGATCTTCGACGCATGAATATACGGGAATGGCCTGGTCGCACTCACCAGTTCGCTCACGTTGCTCGAAGTTAAGGGATGGGAGGGTAATCGACCTCTGACCCTTGCGAATCCAGGTATGTGTCCAGATGCTAAGCCTGCTTCAATAGTTAATGTTTCCGTAGGTCTGAGCGAGCCACCGCATGCTTGGTCAGTCCTCCGGACCTGAACATATCTCGGCACGTAGAGGTGCTCATGTCTGCAGAAACGACCATCCATTACGTCGACAACCTCGAGAGTGTTGACCAGGAAGCTGCAGGCAGTCAAGCAAAGTAAATAGTCCAATAAACATTCCTCGAGGCAACTAGTCGCTGTCACCAATAAAATAAAAGGACAAGGAAATAAATTTGAGAGAAAGGGAAGGAGGCAAAGGAAAGCAAAAATATCAAGAGACGGAAAGAATTAAAAGAGCAGAAAGAGAGTAGACTCCCGGGAGTAGGAGCAGCACGATGCGAGTCGGTCTATGGTGAAGGAAGAAAAGACATCCACGCTTCCGGGCATATCCTCTTCGACCAAAAGCCACAGGCCGAGCACCCGGAGGAGCGGGGTACACCCTACGACGCTCCAAGACGCTTCCTGGTGGCCTCCCAAGCCACGCGCCTTCTATCGCGCATCCGTTCCCTCCCGAATTCAATTAATCCGGAGCACGTTCCTCCTGAGGAACAACACCCGCCGCGCTAATAAAACGGATCGCAAGCGCACCCGTACTCCCCATACACCACCACTGGGCAACGCTAATAACATCGTGGCATGAACCATCGGATGGACCCTCTTTTCACGGTGATTGTGATCACCTTATCGACAGGCACTACTGGTGCACTCGACTCGGCGGCGGGAGGGTGGTGAAGCATAGTGAGGTGCCTTGCAGGAGGCCATTTGAGCTGTTCATGGATGTTAGGCGTAGTCCCCTGCACATCTTCGAGGCCGATGTCTAAGCCACCTGGTTTTTCTGGGACTGGAGGGATGGGAAGGTGAAATTAGCGAAGTGCGGTGGACGGATGTAAGAGGAAATGGGTGTATAGGAAAGAGGGAGGATCGAAGGGACGAACGAACGAAAAGGCGAGCGTACGAAAGAGTGCACGAGCAATCGCCCGGACGAACGAACATGAAAGAAGGGAGGGAGGAAGGATGGAAAGAAACCGAGCGAAGCAAATGAGGTGTACATACCATTCTTTGCCGCAAGAACCAACCCATCTGCGTTTATCGTCACTGACTCTACCAGCAGCCCTTTCGTCCACGGCATGGCATTCACAGTTGGCCATTCACCTGCAGTGCCTAATGTTGGCTGGGTGTCGATGGAGTGGGCTTGGTAAGTCCTTCATGGATCGTTTGTAGCGTCATTTCGTGGTAGTTGGTCGAGTGGATCGCGCCCCGTCGGGCGACCGAAGCGTGGCAGTATGGTCATCAATATCCGTTGAAATCGCCGTCAGCAGGCAGTCGCGGTAAGTAGGCGTAGTCGCGAGAGACCATAAGTCGAGGCGCAAAGAGTGGTGTCGACTGACTAGAAGCGATATCGTCAGCGAGCCATCGCACCACAATGGTAAGGCTCACCACGCGCAACGCACACAAAAGGCGACTGATACGGACACGACAAGGAAACCTTCGAGAAAGCCTTTGTCCAAGGCAACGACCAGTGTTCTGCTCGTGCCCGTTCAGAGATGTAGCGGTTTACATGGGCAGCTGTACCACTTACCTGGGCTATACACTCCTTGTCGTAGAGCCCGGAATTGTTGCAGCAGGATGGTAGAGATGAAAAGAGTCGGTGGCGGTGCCGATTCCCGGCCGTTCTGGCTATTGGTCGGCCACAAGGATGTCAAGCTGCCGAGTGGCCTTGCCGGGAGTGCCAGTGCCCACCGTATGCGAATGGCGATGGTACATGAAACGACGGGCCGTTCAGCGCACAGGGTATCCAGAGTGCAAAGTTTCGTGAGTTGTCTGCGTTGCCCCTCCTTAGGTGTGGACATTCTCCAGTCAATTGAAGGTATGCGTCCTCGGCTAGGCCACCCACCTTTGTGGCTTGTTTTACAGTCTACGCCGAAGAGCGCTTCTGATCTGACGATAGGGATGTTGACCTACACCAACATCACGGTGTCGCGATGCACGCTGGCATTCGGCTCAGGCCTGATGCAGCTACACAATATGTATTGAGTAGGTTTGGGTGAGGGCCAACTTTGGCCTCGACTCGAAATTCTACCCGATCTGCAATGGGGACCGAGTAAGCGAGCACACCCGACCTTTGTTAGGAGTCCTGACGACGCGTCGAGTGATCGAGGACCCCCAAATCTACCAGAAGGAGGGACTCTGAAACTAATCATCAATTTATCGTATCCTACTAGGCATTGCAATCCTGGTAAACGGCTCAAGTACAGGAGTGTCCTGGATGTACGGGGCTAGGATCGCCCCATGCTTCCTCAGATACAAAAGGAAGGCGTCACTAGACCATCTGCCTAGTACCTTCACCACCTCGAAGGATACGCCACGTAGGAGGAATTCTAGAACACCACCGATGCGCAACCCATGACCGTTCATAGACTCCAGTCCTGCTGCAGCAACGGCCCTCTCCACCCGACGAAAAAATGTGCGCCGCGAGAGTGGAACCAGCTTGCGACCGGCAGATCGCCATGCAAAAAGATGGTCGTTCTCGCCTGGATTGTTGATGGCAAAGTGGGCCGCCAAAGCGGCCTCAGGGTCCGCGGCACCCCGTTGCGAAGACCACTGGGCAGGCTCACCATTGGGTGCCTTCTTTGTCCTAGGCAAGTTGAATGTCGTCACGGGTAGACCAAGACGTCCCTCTGTTCCTCGACTGACACATGATCGTGTGATATGAGCCGCAGGGTCAAAGGCATCCACCGAAGGTACCACAAACTCCCCTAGCCGCGAGACAGACCAGAACACTGTTGTCAAGCATGCAAATACTGCTACGTCCAAAGGTTTGGACATGTCTAACTGGCCGGCGACCCTGCACAGCCAATCCACAGTGACGGGGTGCCGTTTGGGACGCCGAGAAGATGGAGGTGTCATCTTCTCCACTGCTGACAGTGCTGCAGTGAGCTGGTTCTCATCCACCCTCCAAGGCAATGCATGAACTGTATGCCAAGCCTTCACCCCATAGACATAGTTTTTCGCCGCTGAGCCAGAGTACAATCCCGCGCAACACGTTAGGAACTCCAATAAGATGGGCGTCTCCACCGGGGCACGCATATCCTCTGGTACCGGTGGCTCCCGCTTGTCGCAGTATGTGTGAAACACCATGAGGCCAGCTCCGTACGTCTTGCATGTTGAAGGAAGCCACGCCCTTGACAGCACGTCATACACCCTCGATGCCTCGCTGTCGGTGAGCATGGTACCCGACATCCCTTGCCGGACCGGTTTCCACGTTCTAAGCCTATCGCCCACCGCGCACGCTGGGCGCAGCGCCGAAGAAGACATGCTCCGTCTAGATTGCTGAGACGAGAGCTGAGAACTCGTCAGGTCCATTGTCACCAACTCCTGCATCCTCCCCTCCATCCGAGTCATCTTCTCCGCAGGTTTCCACACATTCGATATCTGCTGTACCGAGCTTGCTGCTTGTGAGCGGGGAGAGAGCATCAATGACGAAGGGGATAAGGACTGCAGGAATGTCGATTGGAGGTAAGAGGAGATCGTAAGAGGGGTAGACTCCTCTCGAGGGGGCATCGGCTGGGTTGGCACCAGAGGGGACGTACTCGCAATGGATGCACCCAATGAAACCGACGGACTCGAGGAAGTCAAGTGCCAGCTTGAAGATTCCATTGACTGCGGATTTCCTGCTCCTGGAATTGCGCCAGCCCCTAACAACTCCCTCATTGTCGCCATATAGCCTGATGTGGGTTCCAGGGGAAACGAGTTTAGTGACTGCGACGACAAGGAAGTAAAATCCAACTGCCTCTGCCCATCCGATCTCCTTCCGACCTGCTCTAGTCCTCCACCCTGGCAGTAGCCGCCATGCTCTCCATCTCCCACCGATAACGATCGCAATTCCTGTCCCTGTGCTGGCATCTGAGAATGGCTGTAGGTCGACAAGTTGCTCGGGGATGATGACTGAGCGGGTAAGGTTTGGTTGCTGGAGACGGGCGATCCACCAGTCAAGGTCCGGCCCAACAGATCGAGGTGGATGTCGAAGCATGAACGGACTGTTATATGCATTTCCCAACGCGCGTTCCAGTCCCACCAGCTGTGCCCTCCCTGCCGGAATGACCAAAGAGGCATGCAGGAGCTTCCCGTACAGCTGCTGCACATCCTCGAGGGGGTGCTTTGGTCGTCTTCTCCACTCTTCAATCGCCAGCCTATACTTTGCAGCCTTTTCGGAGGATAGGGAGACCGTGCGTTGTTTGAGATCCCACACAAAGCCGAGGTAAGGTGCCTTGCTGGAGAAAGGCACATCCTTCGAGTGCTCCCATGGTATCCCCAACTCCTCAGAGACCCTATCAACATCCGCCATGCAGTATGCGAAGCGACCATCATCACCTGTGCAAGAACATGCTGTAGAGAGGTCTTGGAGAGCAAACGTGCAGTCCTCAAACATCTCGAACACATCTCCATCAGGCAAAATACCACCGCCATACCAGACTCGACTGCGCGACTGGTGTCGGCCACCTTCTTCAACCATCCTCTGCCAACGGTGCCTTGTCTCGTTAAACTCTTCAAGCCTCTCCCGCAAAACCCTGAAAAAGGGGTGGTCATCGACCCACTTGGTAACAGGGCCGATACCTCGCGCGCGCATGATGGCACACGCTGCATCTGCAACCAGACCATAAACCCCCCCAGAAGATGCTGACCCAAACGCCACACACACATCCACCAAGAACTCGTCCTCCCCCGCCTGTACCACGGCCGCTGACCACTGGGAGCAGTGGAGAGGAATTGTGCGATACGCCTCTGCCACATCACGAACGGCCATCTGGGAACCTTCTGGAAGGGCCGATATGAGTAGGCATGTAGCCCGAAATGTCCCACAGGTACAAGGGAAGTTTGAAGCATCAATATGGGAGTTGACGGAAGGGAGTGGGTATTGTGACGACGGCCGGTTGGGGAATGAAAAGTTCTGGATGACCCTAAACTTGCCGGGAGTCGGTTTAGGAATGATGGACAGAGGAGATGATTGGAAAGGTCCCATAACCGACTCCATGACACGCCTTGACACTGGCCCGATCCAACGACCCTTCCCAAGTTCATTGAAAAGAATCTTGGTGAAGTGACCCTGGTTGGCGAGGACAGACTCGCTGTTTCTTGGTGCTTGCGTGCGTCCGACCTGCGGAAAACCAACTCGAAAACCATGCCTAAGCCCCAACACGACATCCCCATACTCTCCTTCCAACCCCGCATCCCTAAGGGCCCGCTCCCAACCATCCGCTCTGTAGGGTGTCCTAGTTTGCTGCTTTCTCCGCTCGAGGGCACTCTTGAGCTCCATGGGCTGTAGAGGCACAACCCGAGCACATGTGTCGCTCGTCGTGACTGGTGCTGATGCATCGTTTCCGGGAGTTGAAGTCTCCGCACAATGCCTTGTCCCCAGCAACGAGGGTGAGCATGCCCGAGTGTCGCTGGGAGACGGTTGCGTGCTTCCCATCCCACGTCCTGCGCTCCCTGCAGTCCCGAACATCGTGGCGGTGGCGGCCCAAGCAGACGGCGCAGGCAGCCAGGGCTGAGACTCCTGCGCCTTGTCGAAAATCCGCTTGGTCTCGAAACCGAGTTCTATCACCTCGCTTGGTGGGAGAGCGCGAGCGACTTCGTCGTCGGCCAGGCGAATGGCGACGAGATTGACCCCGTTGTGGTGAACGAGACCTGGATCGACCCCGGGTTTCATGCGTACGGCGTCGGGACCCTTGGGACGAAGCGGCCAATGAGGAGGTCGCAGCTTCTCGCGCAGCAGCAATAGCCTGTTTGCAAATACGCAAGACAGGTGGGCGGGTAAAACGGGCAGAACGGGCAACGGGCAAGCGGGCAAACGGGCAAACGGGCAAGCGGGCAGGCGGGCAAACGGGCAAACGGGCAATAGGCAGACGGGCAGACGGGCAGACGGGCAAATCGGGCAAATCGGGCAAATCGGGCATGACGAGGCAGGTTCATCCAACAATGTCGACAACGACGTAGGACATGGTCAGTATATGGCGGGGTGCAGAACATCGACATGACAGACCTTGGCCTCCGTCTCCTGAGCCACCTTCATACGGTGCCTGCGCACAGCTTCTTCGTGGGCACGGTTCAATGCCTCCGGCTTGAAAACAGACAGGTCGGGCGCGTTCTCGTTGTGTAGGATGTGCTGGTGCCACGCGCGTCGCTGCTGGGCCTGGTATATGAGTAAGGCGCGCCTGTCGCATCCTGTAGGGTCGAGAGTCGAGTGCCAAGGGTGCAGCTGAACGCCGCTCCAGAACCGAGCAAACATTTGCACACGGTCTTGCGGCCAGCCGGAATTCGCCATGGCATTGAGCGCCCTGAGATAACTTGCTGTGAAGTCTTCCCAGGACAGGTCCTCGTCCTTTACGATAACCTTGGAGGCCTTCAATGTGGCAGATGGGACCATAGACATCTGTCCATCATCACCGCGGACCATTGAGAAGGTCTGGGACTGAACGGAGCCCAGCTCATGGACCGTGCTGAGGATTCCCTGATCCGAGGTGTACCAGAGCTCGACATACTCTGCCTTCTTGAACTTCTGCATTACTGCGTAAGGAAGTTCAACCATAGGGCGGTCAGGCATCCCCACGCCCTCCTGAATAGGCATGTACTTTGCCCTGTTCTTTCGCTTCTCCTCCTTGAGCACGGCCTCTGACTCCTCCCTTGCGGTCGCAATGCGGCGTTCTTCGGTTTCTTTAGCAGCTGTCGCAGCTGCGGCATCGGCAGCCGCCCTGTCGTCGATTTGCTGTTGCCATCGCTGTTTGGCTAAGGCGTTAGACGCCTCCCACGAGGTCCGAAGGATAGCTGCAGCATCTTCATCTGAGAGACCCTTGTCCACTAGAGGCTGCCGGGTGACTTGATAGACATCCGAGGCGAAGTCGGGGCAGGCCTCGAGATAGGGGTCGTTAACAATAATGCCGGCCATCTTGACAGATAACGGACAAGAGAGTGTAGAGTAGTGGAAGGGTAATGAAGGTAATGAAAAGTATTTTTTCTTGTCGAGATAACGCTCTACAGGGCTGGTAGAGCTGCAGGATTCTCGAGATGGGCGTGGTGAGAAGCAAAGAAGTTKGCCGATCACCACGCTGACTCATGTCGTAGACCTCGCTGATAGTGAAAGGCAGGTACAGGGAAATCGGATCTTATAAAGGGATGATAAGGGTAGAGACGTGGAGTATGGACTACCCCGCTCCACAGGTCCCGCACAAGAGGTTCTGGGAGAGGTGTCGAGAAATCAAGGCCACCAGTCTGTCAGGTTCATCTTCCTTGCCCGGGTCCTCGAACGCGACCAAGTCAGAAGGTCGACTCGGCGAGGACATTGTCCCTCTCATGCACCTTGACATGCACCACCTCGACGAGTACCCCAAGCTCAATTTCGCGCTGTTGTACAAGTACGATATGGTGCTGCGGGAGTGCGGGAAGGAACCGGAGTGGGAGAGGGAGATTGTAGGCTTGATGGGGTATTTGGTGAAGGGGCTCAAGGTGGAACATGGAAGGTGGGTAGGGGAAGAGAGGAGGTGGACTACGCCATACTTTGTTTGAATTTCAGGTGACGTGGGTGAAGGGAGTTGATAAGCTCAATGAGTACAGGTCGCTGCAAGGCGAATTAAAGTCCATAGTTTCTCGAGTATAGATGTACAGGTGATATGATGCAACGTCCTGCGTTTGTGATAGATGATAAGAACTATGGGTATGAGTGTCCGTCAATACCTGGCACACAATCTCCAAGGCCCTGCGCAACTGATCAGCCTCCTGCAGCACACCGTCCACAAGGTTACTAGAGCGCACCTCAAATCAAGGATTAAGGGTCTTCTAATACGACCCATCAACCACCTCGACCTCCTCGCCCATCCCCATCCCAAAATCGACCCAAATGGCCTTCCTGGCTTCGAACGCAGCGTAAAAGAGGAAAATGCAAAAGATGATGAGGGCAAGCCGAGCCCAGGGCGACGGTGGTGGGCGGTTGAACCGTGGATCCACTTTGAAGGCTCTAATAGCTTCCCTCGTCTCTCTCGTTCGTGGGTTGAGAGGCGCGTCGTATTCGATGTCGTCTCCGTCTGGAGAGTAAGGAGGAGCGGGTGAGGAGGAGCGTGAGGAGAGTTCGGATGTAGGGAGGAGCTCGTATTTGGACTGCATAGTGGGCTGGTGTTGAATGAATGAATGGATGGATGAATGAATGAACGAGTGGGAGGGTTGAGGGCAAGTACAAGGAGCGGAGCAGTGAGCTGTGCGCTGATTGCTGGGATGCTGGGCGTGGGACTAACATACCCGATCCACGCGAACGGGCCGACGTTCCCCATTCTGAACCCTTGCGCCACTGGAGTTTCAAGCAAGGTCGATGAAGCAAGGCTAGTCAATCTGCAAATCTTCCTTCTCGATGACGACTGAAATCACCGCCTCACAGCCAACGTTGAGGACAGTCTCTCTTAACTCATCACTCCGTCTCGATTCTGGCGGTGACGAGCCGCTAGAGCAGCGTTCCTTAGGGTTTGAGGAAGCTAATGGATGTCATGGCTCGTAGTAGACCCAGGGATAGTAATCCACTTTATAGTGAGTCTCTCTGCAGCCATTGACCTCACACACTCAAAGAATCAATCACTATTCCTCCGAAATATCCATGAACCTCTTGTACGGCGCTCAGCGACCGACGCGGCAGCTGAATTGACTAACAAGCTCGCCCTCGACTCTTGGTGGGCTGCGTAGCTCATTGGCTTCCTATTCGCGTAGATACCACTCGGAGCATAGGTCACTCAGTCCCGTACGATGGCTATCTCTTGTCGGCCTCTCAATCAGATATGAGCTCAGGTGCAACAACCAGGTCACTAATCGTAAAACTGGGTAGATTCCGAACGGTTGAGTATCTAGGCAATTGGTAGGTTCAAATGCACACATAATAGACATATACCCCTTTACCTCCCTCGAGGGCTCACGTCATCTTGCTTGCGCTTTAGTTAGATGTATCAGTTTTCGAGCTTGCCGCTGGTGATAGACACCGCGAGAGCCCTATTCGATGCCCTCTGAATCGGACTCAAAACATAATTTCAGTACGCACTCGAGACGGGGTTTTGGATCCGTCTTCACATGGGGCCGGTGAGCGGCCATAGCCTACCGTTTTCGAAAATTTTGTTCAAATCAACCTCATAATCCTAGCAATTGGCTCGATCGTACATGTGTTCTTTGCCTGGTATTGCTTCATGTCTCGTGCAGGAGTTTCTGTCCATTCCGGAAGTTAACTCACTAGGCCAGGTACGGGCCAAGCTGTTTACCCCATTTGCTTCTATGACAAATCGAACTCGAGGACAAAGTCGATCGCGATTCCAAGTATTATCTATGTGGCGAGCACCGTTCACGTCTACTTATGTTGGCATCTTTTCCCCACCTCCGCTCGACATAGATGACAGTACCGCAATTCGCCGGATCCACAGGGATAGCCGTGCACGTGGGCTCCATTCGTCAATCGGCCCTAAGTGAGATTGAGACTTGAACGCTATTTCTTTCATTGATTTATGTACATCTTCTCCTTGAATAAGCTCGCTCAAGTGGTTGGTATAATCATTAACACATTCATTCAAGGTATAATTCAGCGCTCCAGCGTGTGCCAACGCCCAATTTATCACCATCAGGACTATGGCGTTTCTCTTTCATTCATATTCTTCAAACCGAAGTCTGTTGCTGATCATATCCAGTATTGCTTGATTACGGGCGGACTCTAAATCGCTTCGACGAACTTTCTCTCACAATCTATCGAGCTGTAATTTCGATTGGCTCACGGGTCTCCCCAACTTGGCTGAGATATGAAGAGGAGGTACCTCCGCTGGTGCTTATAACGTCGGAGGATGGAAGCACTCTTAGGCGAGTGTAGCCTTTCGTCTCTTTTCAGCTCATTTTGACTCAGGGACGAGAAATTTAGCCTCGGTGTTTTAGACTCCTTGCGATTTAGAATATATCCCGGCTTAGACTCCCCATATGTCTACGTTCTATACATTTCTATAGCATTTACATCATCATCTTCATACTTTGATATGCCTTTGCCCCTTACCCTCAGAGTTGAATGACGAGCCCCTGAGACGCTCAGAGCGNTGTGCTGGATTCAGCAAGACGGTCATGACTCCCGCATAGGCACCTGACAGTGCACCCTTATCTCAGCAGACGAAGTCACCAATTCGTACAGGCCTCCAAGTTGACTCCATTCGCAACGCTGAAATGAATTCCTTTGCTTCCACAGAGATTACATCTTTGGACTGTTGTACGCACGTTGTGAACACAGACGTTCTTTTCCCCATCAGGTTGCATACCGGAGGATCTATTGTGTTGGTACCAAACATATCGGAATTGGCTCGGAGTTGTGCTACCATAAGGGCCAAGAGGTATTATACTTGGGGTTTGCTATTTGTCTTCATCTACTACAGGGACAGTGTTAGCCTTTGGTCAATATTTACCTCTCCATTTTTCTCCAACAGCCCACCAACAGTCCACCATATTCGAAGGACAATATCACGGGGCTCAGCAATGCGATCATGCTTCACTGTTCGCCGGACGACTCTGAAAAATAAACTGCTGGCCGGCAACAGAAAGGCCGGGGCAGAGCAGCGACGAATCAAGATGATTTTCAAACGCTCCGGCTAGAAACAGAAGGGCCCGGGCAAAAAGGCAACGAATTGGGCGACGCCCGAACGGATTGGGCCAGGACTGCGAAATTCAGCTGCCGCTAAAATTCGATTTGATCGATCAAAGCCACCAGCCAACGGTCGGAGATCAAATGTGCGCCATAAATCAACAAGGATAAAAGAAAGGAGGTGTTTCCCGCCGCTTCACTCCGACCTGCCACAATGCCGCCTTCTGAACATGAACTCCACGCGACCTTTGCAGAATCGCTATTCAACCTCAAGGCGAGCATGGATGCGGCGATTAGTAAGTATATTCATCCTTCCCTCATCGTGTACTGACCTCGCGTTGGCTAGATCCCATGAGACTCGACCGACGGGGTCTCCAGGGTCTCTACGAGGCGGGGCAGGCGGTCCAACGTGCGCTTATGCCAGAGCAAGAGCAAGAACCCCAGCCGGGGGCAGAGCAAAACCAAGAAAAAGCGGGCGGGGTCCAGGAAGAGGGCGAGGATGCGGGAATGGACGTTGATGGTAGCGTTTATCTCACCTTTTCATACTTTGCGCTAGTGACATCCAAAAGCAGCCGCTCAAGCACCTCAATGGTTCAAGGACTTCCAAACCAAACTGGAGGAAGATCTCGGAGCTATGAAGAACGAACTCCGCAACGATCTCCAAACCATGAAGAACGAACTCCGCAACGATCTCCAAACCTCGAAGAACGAATTCCGGGGGAAGCTGAACGCGGTAATGCGAACGACAGCTATTGTACATTCTTTCATCCGCTATATCCTTGTCGTGGACTAACTCCGCCTTGCCTCTTTCAGTTGTTCAATCGCGAGAGTGTCGATGGCGCCTTCATTCCGTTCGTCCCCGTACCGAATCGCAACCATCGTCATCCAATCGAAGATGCGGTAAGCTAGAATAACGATGCATTTGTGAATGCCTTTACTGAACTGAACTGATACGTGTGTGTGTGTGTGTGTCGCTTTTATAGAATCTGCCTGAATTGCGCAGCGTCGCCGCGATCGTGAGCCTGAGAGAGGACGACCCCGCGACCTTCAGAAACTACCTCGCATTCTATGGAATAGTCAACGACCCCGTCGTTAACTGGGAGGCGAAGGAAAACATGCTCATCGAAGCCATCGGCGCCAGGCGTGTGTTGCCGCTGTGAGTTTACGTTGTAAATTATAACGCTCTCGCTTTTGCGAAGAGCAAGTTGGACATTTAGCATTATTCTCCAACACATGTACAATACATACATATCACTAGCCTATCTCGCTTTTTGTTCATATCGAGTGCACGCCGGCATTTGATGGGATACCGGAAGTGTTTATCGGTGCTGGCGCGCTGGCGAGCAAAACGTTCTATTATCTCGGTTTACCTTGGACTAGAGAGGCCACGGTCCTGCTCTGCCCTCGGCAAGTCCGACTGTGAAATAAATCGATGTGTAGGTAATAGAGACGACCAGAGCATCCCTTTTACTTTAACCATGACCTTTCCATGTCGAGCTCAAGGTGTCGTTTCGAGGTCATCCAAGCTTGTTTGGGGTTCTAAGCGTGGATGCAATGCTATGATTTACCGGGTGACAGATGTGCCGATCGGGTATCCGGCATCTTGAAGGTCTTCAAGGCGTTACACGTTGCTGGCCATATGTAGTCCAGGAATACTCGTGTAGACCAAGATGACTTAGCGTGGTTGATAATCGTCCTCCGCTGCCAATTTCAATGAGCTATGCTTGGAGAACAACAAAACCGTCGCTGAATAGTATTTCAAGGGGTTTATAAAAGGTAATATAAACAAGGAGAGAACGACCCTGCGGGAAAGTCCAACAGAATGACACTGAACGTAAATTACAATTGGGAGTATACTTGTATAGAAATTCTCGTAACGTCCGACCCAACGTCTCATGCATGTTGAAGGGAACGACGACGAGAATGTGGTAGAGAGGGAGAAATGGGAGAGAGTGACGATTAGGGAAAGGGAAAGAAGGTGTCGAAGGAGGGGAGCCACCGAATTGAACCAAAACAAAAACGGTACGAATGAAAAGGGAACATAGCAAACGCCAGACCCGCAACTATATAATGATTGCCCACAACCCTGATCTCCCTCTCGTCTTGCGCACCAGCCTTCAACTCCTCTGGAACCTTAACAACCCCCTAGCAATACCCTCCCTAGCCGCAGAGTCGATCTTGTAGACTTCAACTCTTCGATCAAGGTTCCAGCTCCGATGATGAAAGCTGCCAAGATTAGTCCCGGTTGAAGTAAGTTCTCTGAAAGGATATTTCGATTTTGGAATCGCCTTTAAGTAGGGTAGAAGACGAAGAGTAGCTGGAAGACCAGGAGGAGCAGGAGGAAGGCCACCCAACACCAGGTCGAAATCCAGAGCCTGAGCGAGAACAAGATGGAGATAAGAAAGTAAAAGAAAGGGACGAAGAAGACGGGGAGAATGTAAATGAAGAAGAGCCTGGCTATTTTCATAAGCGGGCAAGAAGGAATGAATCTTGGCAATACTCCAAGCTTGGTCGAAGTGAGTCTGAGTCTACGAAGTCGAAGAGAGTGAGGGACAGAATCAGCCAAATATGATCAACAGCGTTGGTCAACACGAGGAATTCATTGCACAAAGGCGGTGTTCCCATCACAAAGTCAAACGGGCGCTGATTTGTCCATGTTGATCTGTTGAAAATTTTACATAATTGAGAGTACTTGTAGGTAATTGTCGGAGCATTGTCAGACCGTATAATCAATGATAATCAATGACCAGAGCGACGTCCTGGCCTTATAACGCCTTGGATGCGCTGACAAGATCGGTTGACAGGCTGATATTTATGATGGATCGTACATTGACGATATGGCCTTATCTAGCCTTGTCTGACCTCCATTGATTTAGTGATGGCCCATGGGTATCGCCTCTTGATGGCAGAGTTGATCCAAGTGGCATGACGAGTTGCAACACCCCTCATGGAGCCAAAGACGGTGACAGAATCCTACAAGGACGATCAGTGAACAAGAACCATGAACGGTAGAGCGAAGGCCTACCCGCGCTGAAAAAGCGTCAACGCGCCATTATAAGCCGAAGTGGCGACAGTCTCAATGGCCACACGGAATTCAACTGCTTCACGATCAGGGCTACGTAAAGGGTCAACGATCTCATAGGATTGTAACACAATTGAGAAGGAAAACTTACAAGAGTTCTTCACACCACCGGTGCTGCGGATCCTCGAATGACGTTGCGCAAGAATCGGACGCGGGACCGCTCGCGGTCCTTGACCTTCAGGTACCGAGCGCGGACCCATACAGGATAACCAGCATTTCGGAAATCTTCTTGACTATGGCGAGAGAGCGGGTTTTTCGAAGGTGTGTACGCGGAAGCCATTCCAAACTGAAATAAAGTGTAAGTCAAGCGGAAAGGGTAAGATCCAACAGGAAGGACTCACAGCCATTGCTGTCGTCGCAGCGTCCGTTTCCATGCAATTACCATCGTCCATGCCAATGCTGCAGCTAGTGTTTCTGCCGGAGCCAGGACCAGAGTCGCAACCAGAGCCGCTCCCAGCATCGAACATTAACTGTTAGCTATGCAAGCGAAAGGGGAAGGTAAACGTACCGGAAGAGAGGAGCCAAGGTTATCGTCTGTGTCAATAACAGAAGGTCAGTCGCGAAAAAAAGGTAGATACTACAGTAGAAGGAAACGTACGAAACCAAAGGCCCGAGCCCGGTCCTGACCCAGATCCCGGCCATCTCCCCTCGAGCCACCACCATCGATATTGAACTTTGACGGAGCGAGAGGGAGTAGAAGCTGGGACTGGAGCTGATGCAACTCGCCTGGTTGTATAGCTATATTAGCCGTCTCCGGATTCGAAGAGTGGTGGGCATGGATGCCAACAGCAGACCCAGAATGAGAGCCGAAGGGAGAGTAGTACTGGTAGGGGTCAGAGCCGATCCAGAGCCGGAACCTCCGTTGTAGCTGCCATGGATGTCGCATAGAGGAGAAAGACGGAGAGGAAGGGCAGAGGAAGAGGATCACCGGCAGACGCAGTTGCCGTCGTTCCCGCGGTCTGGATCATGCTATTGAGAGCATCGGGCATGCGACACGATTGCTTCGAATCTCCTTCAGCCCTGGGCGGAGCCAAGCATATAACCAGGGCCTCACAATCTACGTCTGAACGAAATTGGCAGACTATTATCGGAGCTACGGCACACAGTGACTAACGTTCGTCTCCCCTTCTCAAATCTCGATATCCTGTCAGATGCTACAACTGGGATCTAGCCACTTCTCTGTGTAGAACGGGATCTGAATTTATGGTCCTCTCTCGCACTAGCACTCGGAAGGAGCTCCGGCCGGGTGCTGGGATTGCAATCAGACGCCGATACTCGCAAGTTTGCTCTTACATCCAACTTCGTGCAGAGGATATGACGAGCTGGAGATACGTCTTAATCTACACTGGAAAGTGCTGTTCAGTTCATCACGAACAGCGACAGGAGGGAGAAGAGGGCTGGGTCGCGGAATATAGTGACGAGCTCCCTAGAACGTCGAGGGAAGTAGCGTCCAATTCGAGCATAAGTGATACCTCAATAGTACAGGATGGGTCCGAGAAGTAGTTTACTTATGTAGAGTTCTTTCGACCGACAAACGAGTGTCCTATACTACAAATGGTCCTATTTGTACTTAATAGTAAATAGTAATAGTATCAACCGTTCCAAGTCCGACTAAACTGTTGAGTCCTCAAGAAAGACCAAGGCTGAGTTTGATTGGTAGGTTAGTAAGTTGGAGAACTAGATGATCCAAACTTGGTTATCGTTCCCAGCTGCACAGTCCCAGACCTGGATCCTGTTGCCGTTGGCGAGGCTTCCGTCTGTGAGGTCGAGGCATTTGTCTATCATATATCACACTGAGTCAGCTCTATTCTTCGAACTCCTTTCTCAAAAAAAGACAAAAGACATCTGAGGACTAAAGCCAACGAAGAAAAAACTCACTGGTCCCCGTCAAAACAATCGTATCCTGACTCGTATAGGTCCATTGCTGCGCAGGGACATTGGGTAAGCACTCCCATATCTTCATCTTCACGCCATTCGCAGGGCTCGCGGAGGTAGCGTCGAGGCAGTATCCGGTACCAGAGAGCATGATTTGTTGGCCGCCCCGTTTGATTACCCATTTTTGAGCCCCAGTGCCGTTGCAGTCGTAGCTGTTTGAGGTTATGTTCAGTCGTACAGTAAACACAGAGAGATGCAGCAGTAGCGGAGGATGAAAGACTACGTACATCTGGACAGGCTGACCATTCTGCAATACCCCGCCCTGGACGTCAGCACACTTGTTCGTTGGGTCGCGTTTGGGTTGGATACTGTTAGGTCGAGTTTGGTAGTTGGGAATCGTACCGTCCGGGCAGAAGCTGCATTATCATAGGACATCAGCTCCCGCATTCGAATTCGAATTGGGAAGTCAAGGAAATATAGGACTCACGTAACGCGATACCCGGCAGGCACCGCTCCTGTCTGTGGACACTGCGCCAAAGGCGACGCAGGTGGAGCACTAGTAGGCGCTGGGAAGCTTGTAGGCTGAGATGTATACGCGTTCTCACAATCGCCGGTGGTGACGCGACATTCGAGAGAAGGACAGAACCCTCCTCGGGGTGCACGGTCGATAGGTTGAATGTTGATGCCGACATTGAGCCATTTGGGGTCTTTTACAATGTAGTAGTAGGAGTTCTGTTTGTTCGATTCGATAACGACAAAAACGATGACGTGAGTGACGAGAAAGGTAAGAATCAAAGTGAGAATTTAGAAATGTGTACTTACAGTGCCCTGGAACCCAGCTCTAACAGTTCCAGCCGTATCCACATTCCCTCGATTGAAATCACTGTAAATGACACCGCTCCACACATCGGGGAAGTCGCGTGTGGTCGAGCCACCGGAGGCGAGTGTACCTTCGAAGTTACCGTTGATAAGGAGGTTGAGGGAGAGCGGACAGTTGTTTATTATATCAAAATGCCTGTTCGCAAGGACGGCAGAAGGAAGAAGAAAGAGGAGRGAGGAAAAGAGGGAAGTGAAGGATTTGTAAGGCATGCCGACGACAGGAGGAGAACGGACTGGAATACAATCAACGAGATGGAAGGCACTTCAAAGGAGAGAAACACCCTGAGGGGGGAATGGGTAGACCTGACGGGTTTTATACAGTGCGTAAGAGCCGACGTCCATCTAGAAGTCCAAGATCAGAATCAGACAGGGTGGGCTCCATACGCACTTACGTATTTCTGGACGAGTCAGCGTAGGGACTTCATGAAAAACCGTTCAGCCCAACTACCATGGCGTTTGGCAGTGATAGCAATCTGAGTGTGATCCACTCAACCTACATCCCAGCCTAAGGGTTGCGAAGTTGAGCCAGACGGGGACTAAATGCCGGACAATTGACAGCCCTGGAGATGAAAGAACCATGGGGAGAGATTGGTATCATGGTCATGTACGAGAAGTTCAGGCACAGATTGTTTCGTCGCGAAGGCTCGATTTCGAAAATCGAATGTCAGAAACACGAAAAATGACGTAACGCTGTCTGTCCAATGCGATAATACGGTGGGTTGACCGAGGAAGGCGAATGGAGCTCTTCTGTAGGTGTCTGTGATCATCCTCATGCACATGTCAGTTTAGGTGCAGTTGTGCTAGAACCAAACTTGTAAGAAGGCAGAATTGACTCCAATTGGAAGGCCATAAGCTCAGAGTGCGAGTTCGGTGAGACGGGATGGAACAGAGGGCTACATACTCAAGCGACGGATCTAGAGATTGTGGGCCGGTCGAAGATTGATATCACTTCCTCCGTCCGTTTGAAGATGGTATCTGTTCCGAATCATCGGCATATATTTTCGATGGAGGAGGTGGAGAGCACTTCCAGGTAGGGGCTTACGGATTGTCGGGCTGCACATGAGAATCGTGAAATGATAAGATCCTACGGATGGAAGAGACGTACATACTTCTGGTTTTTTCTCTAGAGCCTGAACGGTTGTAGCTATGAGAGGCGCACAAGAAAATGAAGTAGTTTAGGACAATCACTCGAGGCTGGCTGGAGGACCTTGAGAAGCGTCGAGGGCAAGGGGTAGTTGTCCGAATCTGGCGCCCAGGTCGGTACATAGCATAGCCACGATATAATCTAATCTGACCAAATTACCTACTCCAAGATCACAGCTCCTACTCGTATGTTTAACAGTTGCAAATACGAATTTTAATCGTCACCATTCGATCGAGTTCTTTGTTCAACATTGTCGACATCTCCGCATTTCTCGATACCCAGATTAGACCTCTCCAATGGTTGGCACACTCGCCCCGCTATCTGGATTTTCCACCCAAACTCTGGCCCGGAATAATGGATTATCTCGAAGCCGAAGAATTCTTATCACTCTCCTCTATGCCACCGGGAGGTCAGATGAACCTTCTGAGTGAAACAGGATCTACTCCCAGAGAGATGACATTCCTCTAACCATTTTTTCGCTCTCCAACTAACAGCGAGTATAGGCTTCTTCTATCTGCTTCCCAACCTCGCCCGACTTTTCCGAAGCCTATTCATCTTGTGACTGGAGGTGACGCGCCACACAGTGGACGTTACGCTGCGACGGAATCTAGAGTGCGAACACGCCAACCGGCTGGATGTATGTTTTTCTTTGAGAACCACGTTTTCTTTACCGTTCTTCATCGCTGACCCCAATCTTGTCGAATTGGGTGGGCCCCCTTTGTATTTTGGGAGCCAAGCAGGCCCTTGGCGCCGCTCATTCTAACTTTCTTTTGTGTCCGTTCAAATTGAACATGAAATTCTGAATCCGATATTCGTCGTTTGCAATGGCCGCCATCTGCGTCGTCCAAATGAATTTAATTGAAGTCAGATATCTTACCTTTTCGACCAATTGTGCTTTTTCAACTGGATATTCATTTCGCGGATGTGGCGGCTCAAGCAGAGTCACAGTGGTCAATAGCGTATGTCAAAGGGGTGTTTAATTTTTGCGCCTCTCCCAGGGACTGTTCATTTTGTTTTCTCTTGTCCAGAATGGTTAGCCGGCGATGATTCAGCTTTTGCATGTACAAGTTGACGAGGGCAGCGGACAATAAACGGAGACGGGGCTAAGCTATACTTGGAAGGTCGCTCATATTTGGTTCGGACTGCCTTAGTGAAACACAAGACAACTCACAGGTTATCTTTGCTTCCGGATCTAATTCAATTGAACTCATTTGACCGTACTCTTTTGTCGCATTTCCTAAAAAATTCAATCCTTCCGGAGAGAACCCATCTGAAATTTGCACAGCGACTCTGTGGAGAGATACTTCTGGGAGCTCGGCGTCAGGTTGTAGTCAACCCGATCCGAATCGATCTTTGATAATGCAACGGTCAAAGCAACACTTGAACAGGCTTGGCATAAATTTCTCCTACTTGAAAGCTTAAACAATGACTTGAACACTTAGCCACGCTAGACGGCTCTGGTTCCTGGTGACTTCAAAGTTATTGTCCATCTCGAGTGGTTAAACTAGACGCCCATTCTGGTTGATTTTGTTAGAACGCCGGAAAACAATAGACGGAGTGAAATTCGCGGAACGACGCACCTCTAAGCTCTAATCACTTTTGACAGGCCAGTATAGCGCTTATTGTCGTCGGGACCCCTGCAAGCGGCCCTCAACCAGCGCACTAATTGACCGTAGAGGTCGACGTGGAATGATCTACTCCGTCGGCGACCATCGAATTGCGATCGATAATTGTTGCACAGGACGATATCCATGAAATATCATTTATTTGCGCTTCTTGCAACCAAATATAGGATGGGCAACGGGGAGAGTGGAACTCCTGGTCTTCGAGGGTATAAAAACCAGCCTAACTGGCGATCTGATTCCCCAGTTCTTCGCTGAACCTCKTCGATTCTAACGGTCCCTTCTCTTCGAACGGTACTCAATCACCTCACTCATTCTCAAATGGATTCCTTCACCACCATCAAGCCCACTCAGATCCCCACTGACGCTGAGGGTAACGGTACCTCTGGCTCTGGCGGATACTGCGTGATCTTCGCCAAGGATATCCCCGCCGACGCTGAGGGCAATGGAACCTCTGGATCCGGCGGCTACTGTGTCGTCTTCAACAAGGACATCCCTGCTGACTTCGAAGGGAATGGTACCTCTGGCAGCGGTGGATACTGCACCATTGCCTAGATCCTTTTTCTAACCACTTTTGGAGTTTTTATGGCCAGTTGCTTTCTCTTCTGGGGCCTCGATTGCGGACATAGGCTGACAGTTTTTGCAGGTTTCTTAGAGCCATGATTATTCGACACGACCATACAAAGTGCCCTCATCAATTTCGATCATCTTCTACTTGCTTTCGGGGTCTCCATTTTTGAATCCTCTCGACCTAGTTATTCCATCATTTGGCATCTTGCATTGGCATGTTCTACATATCATTATTAGCTGTCGTTTGCACTCGTCGGTACTAGCTATTAATAATGTACTGTGGTATTATTCAATGTGTATTATGTACCATCACTTGTCTGAATTCCTAGGCGACTTGGCGCCATTTTGAGCACACGCGACGACCCGCCAGTGTCGAAATCAAGTTGGGAGCTTCAGAGTGTTCTTGCCTCCGAGTGTTATGGAATAACCCAATGTAGTATCTTTTTTTCTTCACGTACAGTGAGATCACTTGTCCTGAAGGCCCTTCATTCTATTACCTCGAAACCAACCAGAGCCATAACATAACACCGAGTCAGCCCTATCTGACATCTTCATTATCGAGATGTCGGCTGTTATTGTAAGTTATTACAGACAAATCGATTGATGTGAAGCCAAAAATCAAGTAACGCTTCTTCACTTCAAATTTTCCAGTACACCAAACCTCCACACTATCACGCTCAATTACTCCAAAGTAACTCGCATCCTGAGGTCTATTGATGTCGATTCTACCCACATCCCTCCAAAAATCGACCCGAGTGTTCTTCCTGTGGATAAGAGGGAGGAATGTGAGTCTCAATTGTATGTGATAGACAACGTCCAACTTCAACTTGAGTCCCAAGGCCCTTTAACGAACTACCGAGCTACGGCGTGATCTTCTACACTGACACCTCCAGCCAAACACAGCTCTTGCTATCGATCGTAGGACAGTTGRAGACAACGCTTCATCGACYGTCCTGGCAGTGACTTCTCAGCAAAGGCGATGCGGGTGGGGCTAATACGTTGTGCGGATCTATCCTTTATTGAATAGAGTTCAATTCGTTAGATCGACAGTAAAGCTCTAAATATAAAATCAAATAGTACTCGCTCGACTTCCAAGTAGAAAGAAGAAATCTCCAAACCCGTGATAGCCTATCTTAGAGCACCACTATACAGCACATCTACAGCCTAGCTAGCTCCTGGCCCTGAGGGGTCGTCTTCATGCTTTCGTGGAAATGCTAGTGGCAATGAGGGGATAGAGGTAAATGACCAGCGTCCCCTCTCTGACTGAGGGAAAGGTCTTTCATTAAACCTGACTGAACATCGTAGTCAGCCAAAGTCTCATTGCTCAACAGGTGATGTCCATCATATGCGAGCCTTTGGGAGTCTGCTGTGCCAGTACGGTCATGAATTATGGTTTCATGAGCCTGACAATGGTAGCGAAGCGCGAGCACGCTATCTTTGGCTGGTCATGGGATAATCCAGGATGCTAGATGCAGAATCTTCGCCGCCTCGCTGATAGTCTAAGGAGGCTCTGGGCGGTTGAGAGGCAGCAGTCCTTCGTAAATGCTCTCCCTGCCCACAGATCCCGCTCCCGGAAAATACACATTTTGTGTTTTCCTGTCCAAAACAGCATATCGAGGATCCCCGCTTGAGTAGATACAGCGGGTGAGACTCGGCAATATCCGACACAAACAATAGACGTAGATGGACTTAGGCTATACTTGGAAGGTCGCGCCCATATCCGAACATTTAATTGCCTCAGCGAAAACTCACAGGTCACCTTTGCTTCCAGATTTATCCAGTTGAATTGAATTCAGTTTGCCGCCGTCTTTGTCGCATTTTCTGAACAATTGAACATTGCCAGAGGGTAAGCCTTCTTGAATTGTGCTCTGACTTTCTGGAGAGATACTACCGCCCTCCTTGATCGATCAAGTTGAAGTCAAACTGATCCGAACAGATCTTCAACTGTTGATAGCGCAACGGCAAAGTAAGTCTCGGTTACGGATTTTCTCTCGTCTTCCTTGAGTGCGCAAACGGTGACGTAGGCGCTTAGCAACGCTAGACCGCTCCGGTTCCTGGTGACTCTCACTTATTGTCTACATGGGACGGCCAAGCTAGACGCCCACTCCGGGTGATTCCGTTATGACTTGGTTATGACACCGGAGGACAATAAACGGATCGTGAAAATGGAAAGTGACTACGACAATCTAAGATTTCGTGCAAACGATGTCGCTCTAACCCTTAATCACTCCTGACGCACAGATCTAACGTTTATTGTTGTCGGGAACAATCCCTCCACGCGCCAGACCAGGAACAGTGTTCAATGTTCTGGTCCATCACCGGCCAATGAAAATTACATCGAT